>JAUJYS010002675.1:0-14322 GCA_033995665.1 Melogona broelemanni | reverse complement strand
CCTGTTCCCGTTCCTCCGATGAAAAAAGGAACCAGTTCCCGCTACAGTTACTCAATAATCAAAAGGAACCTAGGCGTTTCTAAGTTCCTCAAAAAAGGAACGAGTTCCTAGGAACGACATTTTTCCGTTCCCATTCCTACCCAACACTGGTTTTCACCAGGACCCAGGGATCAAATAAACGACCGCCCGCCGCACAGCAGCCAGTTACAATACCGACTGAACTAAAGCGAAATCTACTACTTCAATTTCAAATATTCTTAAACTTTTCGTTAATCGTTAGTCTTACATATATGATTCTTTAACCCTCGCTTTTTATCACCGTAGTGCTTGCCTATCATTCTTTAACCCTCGCTTTTTTATCACCGTAGTGCTTTTATGGATATATGTGAGGGGCAGGTAAGGGAAGGGGAATGTCAGCTGGAATAGCCTGGCTACAAGATCCACCCCTAAGCTCTGGACTCCCTAATGGAAGCTCAGGGATGACACCAGTACAGCGGCTCGTCGAATAAACGAGAGCCTCTGCCGGGAATCGAACCCAAATCCGCTGGTTGGCGAGCGAGCACGCTACCTCTCGTGTACAGTGGCAATCTTGTATTTTATTGGAGGTTTTCTTGACAAAGATATTACTCCATCACATGACAAGAGATTTCACTTAAAAAAAAACAAGTGAACATGTGCTCACTTCTCTTCTCGGACAATGACTTCCATTTCTGCTGCCATGACCGCTTTCAGGCCTTCCTGCAAAGGTGGATATCGCCCTGAAAAACACCATTTTTCATTCATTCATTCCTCCATCCAACCTCAATCCGGTGATTCCTGTCGACATAACACACAGAAGAAACAAATTCTTACCCTTTAGGTCGGCGACCGTCTTACTGGCTTTGCTCAAGATCAGAGCCATGCTCTCCACATCGGTCATGTTAACTCGACAGCGTCGATTGATGACGTTGCTTCGAAGGTCTTCGACGGCGCCTTCCAGCTCGCTGTCAAGATAGATTTTTATTTATTATTTGCTCATTAAAAAAACAAAGATGAATTGAACCCCAAAATAATTGACAACAGACTGCGGGCTGACAACACTGAATGAAAATGAACACTATACGGATGTGAACCAAGGCCCTGTAAATGACGACATAGTCACCTAAGGTTGTTCTCCAGTTGACCAATATCCTGACGATACATGTCCTCCTCTCTCGACACTCTGTTCCTCTCTGCTCTGACCTGGTCATTGTCGGATTCCACCGCACACAACATGACCTGCAGACGGAGCAGAATTCATACCGACAAAGGAAAGAATTAATACTTTTACCAACCAATCAAAATGATTCAACCAAAAATGCTCTGTGGACCAATTGTGGATTTTACAACGCGGATCAACATGGTTACATTCAACTTCAACGCGACCTCATTCTCACCTTGATCTTGACAGAGGTCTCCCTAATGGTTTCCTTAATGTTTAAGGCCTGTGCTTGAGTGATGCGGCGGAGGTTCCTCACTTCTACTCGCAAATCTTTTGTTTTCTTTTTGAGCAAACGTAATTGATTGTACAATTCCGGTGTGATTTGCAAATCTGAAAGTATGAAAGGTTGTCGTTAGACGAGCTTAGTGGATTTTAAAAAAATGTAACCACATCGAAAAGTCATCGGCAAGATATACAATAACTACTAAACAAAATGCGATTTTTCTAATACGAAAAATGTTAAATTCATTTGTGTATCGCAAAAACGCCTACTTGGCTGCCCCTGCCAAATTTTAAGTTGGCAAACTAGCATTGCTTAACTGCATAGCCCGTTTGCAAACCTACTAACCAATAACGGAACTCTTATAAACGGAACTCTTATTAACTACTAACCAATGTCGCTACGTAAACCATGAAATGGGTAGAAAATTTGGAATGACATTTCTCTGACTTGCAGCAATTCGAACAATAGGTAGAAATATCATTGCTGCGTCTTCTCGATCAATCAATCTAGCGACGAAACTGAAACGGATTTCTAAACTCGGGCTTGAAGAGCATCCACACAACAGAGAACGGCGGCGGCTCAATTACCGAATAAACGAATAGCAACAATGAGCGTCAAACACGAACAACATTTATGGACACTGGCTACTGCGTTCGACACGAAAAAGCACATGATCTAATTACAATTGATGTGAGCAAAGCCTATGGCCACGTGAATTTATCTGGTGGTTGTGTTTTTAAATTTGGTAGCTTAAATATGAAGAATATTTCTCGACCAAGGTGAAATATTCTTCATATTTAAGCTATTGCATCCCAACGGCTCCTACATTCAATCAATTTATAATGTTTAAATATGGTGTAAGACACAAATAAAGCACAAGTAAAAAAGTGATGTTCGCAAATAGAAACTAAAATAAAATGTATGAGTACCATATGGTCATAATTACACAAAATTGTAAATGGTTCGAAAAAATAAATACCGGTAATGTTCCAAAATATAAACTTAAATAAAAATAAAGTGTAAATAAACTATCAGTATGTAAATCGACGAACATAAAGTGCAAGAACGCTAAAATTGTGTTGTACCACTAGCTCGAAACAGAAGCGAAAATAAACACTCAGCCCTCAATTTTCATACGTTGTAATTTTGTGAATAGACACTAATAAGTAGAATTGTTCGCGCGGTATATAGGTGAAACATTCATATATCGGATGAGCGTCAGACAATACCTCGCCCTGAAAAGGAAGATTGTCGGCTGCCGCTTTCGTGCTGCCCTCCCATCAAGCTGGAGGGTTTGGGCGGCGGCGTAGGCTTATTTCCCTGCTGGCGAGCAGCTTCCTTTTCTGAAAAAAGCACAGACACAACAACGGAATCACACAACAAGCTACAGACATAATATTGACGTCACATACACATACATAAGTTTCAGGCAAAAGATCAGGGAAACAAAAACGATTTGACGAAGCACGGAAAAATTATCGTGACCAACACAGGGGTCAGTTAAAAAAAATGCAACTCCATTTTAAATTGACCCGTGATTTGATGCATTCTATCAATCGTTCTCCAACCCCAAAGGCATGCTCAGAATATACAGTTTGTGATGAAATCAATTCGAAAATAATTATGTTCTTTAATATACATTTCTATTATGTAGGAGTGGAGGAGGCACACAGCAATGAATTGAACTGTAATTAAATGAATTGAACTGTAATTTCCTCAATGATGTTCCACACTTAGAAGACATTGACGAAAATGTATGTAACATATACGTGAAATGAGGTTTGATTTTGTCCACAGTAGTGGACGACATCCTATCCGTAAAGCAACACGAGTTAGGGTAATACGGCGACGCAACTCGTGTGGCTTTACCAATTGTGAGTCGTCAACTAAAATGACACATTTTTCTGTTTAATACGTGTAATGTATGACGTCTTACCGGAGCTTGTTCCCCACTTGTTATAAAATGACAGAATTTCTATTAAATTCGATTTTAGTAAATGGAACACTTTTACTATTGCGAAATTTATCTGACCACTGTCCTCTCCATTATTCTACTATCAACGCTATATCGTACATATCGTACACTACGTATACCATAAGTTATTGTTTTGTTTGGTTGTTGGCCGTTGTATAAACAACATGTTTACTTGTTGCTGTTTCTCATTAATATATCCCACCAACTTGATAAACGTTTTTAATCTTATTTATTAGGAATTGTATTTAGTGTGTACGAATGAACAGTAACAAATATGGACATGGTACAGTGGAATGGATGAGTGGAAGGTTTTGATACCTTCATGTTGACACGACAATCTGTGAGGTGCACATTTTACCATTGATAGAAAGAAACAGTCAGAACCAGGAATCGAACCCGGGACCGCCGTATCGCAGTCGGTTGCAATGCCGACTGGCTACGACGAGTAGTACAATTGAATGTAAATTGGGAGGGAGTCGATAATGTGTTTGGTGGGGAAATGCACTTCTACACGTATAATAGACCATACACCTACACAATACAACATTTACACACCATGCACCCACAAACTGTGAAACATAACACAGATGCCAACGTAAGGTAAATATTTTTTAGATCACTCTTAAGCCAATAGGATACAGCCACGGTTGTCATAGCAGGTTTATATAAGTTTGCTTTTTTGTACCTGCGCTATATGTTCTGGGAAGTGTTGAAGTTTTTAGCGCAGGCTTGGTTGGTTTCTCCGCTAATATACACACCAAGACCAAAGTCAAATTGTTGTGAGGCAGCAGAAAAATCAGAGAAACACAAGAACAGAACACGTGTTAAAACGAAATTGATTATCGTATAGGAAACTATCGGTCGTGATCACAGAAGCTACGCTCTCAAAAAACTAGAAAGCAGGCAAAAAAACGTGAGAAAACAAAACAAAAACCAAATCGTTAAGGGGAAACGATGACAAGTGAAAAATAGTATTCGGTTAATCGCAAACACTACACAAAATTGTTGTTGCTATTGAATTTGGGATATTAAAATAACTGCATTAGATAGAGAGCATCAGGACGTTGCAGATATTTGTCTCACATAATAGTTTCAATGACAACCGCCAGGATCGTGGAACAAAAAATCTTGACAATCCACCGGTGACCATATTTATTGGACCACTTATAGCGAATCTGATTTTTTTATAATCTCAACGCAATCTGTGCTAGAAACTACGTCAGAAAAATCACTTCTAATTTACGAATGGTACAATTAAACAGTTAAGTTCGAATGAAAATTGATCGAATTTCCTTCATCGAAAAATTGAATTTAACAAGTTAAACGAGAACACTGAAGTCTACAAAATGGAAAACGAATAAAAATTGTAAAAACAAGTAGAATTCAACAAAATAAATAAATGTTTGGGACGGAATAGGATGAAAGACGTCACAGGGGGAAATGTGTTTTCCTAATAAAACAAAATTGGGATTCCAAGATGTCATTCTGCACCGTAAATCGCTAATGTCACAATGGTGTAACATATTTTAAACGACTAAGGCATTTCAAATGGAGTTTCTTTTTTAAATGGCTTTTTTTTTTACATCTAGTTGGCAATTACAAAACATTATTGATCATTTACCACGAGTTAATCAAGACATCGCCGGAAAATAATATTTATAATTTAAATGAAAAATCGAAAATTTCTTTAGCAAGATCAATTTTGAAAATTGTGGAATGTTTAATAAATTGTAATAATCCTAGTATTATCAAAAATATTATTAAACTTACGTAGTTTAATTTTCAAGTGGAAAAATACTTTTTTTGGACACCTCAATCGTTTTACAAAAATAATGCTACACACTATCGGGCATCCATATTTGCAGTGTTCATGAATATGAGGCAACCAAATAATATACCTGTGTGTTGGGGAGAATGTTGTTTGCTGTGGGTGGGGGAACTCATTGTGGGTGGGTCATCCGAAAAGGACACCGATTTTTCCTCTGCAAAAATATAACGGGCAAACAACGAGGGACATTCAAAAACTACTCAGCAAAAACAAAAAAGCAAGTCATTCGGTTAATAGATAGATTCCAAGATAAGTAAGTCACCAGCAAAAACTATTTCTACCGTCCTCACCCCGAACTCAATTAATGAGACTAATTTTTTATTAATTACGTTTAAATTAACCAAGCTGTTAAAACTAACGTCAAAGACGACAATACCTTGGCCGTCTTACACCTTAATCATAACATTAGTGGCTACAATAGAAGTTGGTTGCATTTTTTTGTGTTACGGTATCTAAAAAGCATTCGTTATTTTCAAAACGTTAAAATAAATCTGATTTGTTTCGAATGCTATAAAATTGTTTAGTTAAAATTTGTATCAAATCACGAAATGTTTTTTAAGATAACGATGGCATTTTAAAACAATTAAAGTGCTTGATTTTGGGTGACATTCGAAAGAATATTATTTTAGAAGCTTAACCGAATCAATGAGTCAATTTTTTTATCAATGTAAAGCTGGAAGTTGTCATATTAATGCATTAAAATACCTGTTCACACAGTACAATTTTGAAGATCATTAAAAAACGTATAAAGAAATGGAAATTTGTTATAATGCATTGGTGATATTCTAAAGATACGAGCACTAAACAGCAATGAAACCTTGTTAGTGAACAGAAAAAGTTATTGAAAACTATTGCTATAATCAGTTGGCTCGTTATTAATTTTATCTAGGTTAAGGTCTCATAAAAAAAGGCAATTCACCAGAGATCAAGTAATTCCTGGGACCCTTAAAATGATAGGATTTTGCCCGTATGTGTATGTATGTGTGTGTGTATCACAAAATACAAATCGTCCTACATGTGAAAGGTGAAACACATGGGAAACGAGATGAAACAAAGTTAATAACGAAACCATATAAATGAATTTGTGCAATGGGGTTAATACTCAAAAACGTTAAGCAATAAAAATGGTACGATTTCTATAATTGGAAAATTATTAAACAAATTGACATGGGTGTGGCGAAATTGGAGCAAACAAAATGACATAAGTATGGGATTAAATATATCGTAATTGACTGACCGCAACTGAGAGAAAATTATAAAATGAGAACAAAGTGTCATAAAAGCAATTAATATATTTAATTAAATAAAAGTCACAACGACCTTTTCTAAAATCTATTGATTGGATGTATTTTGTCACGCCATAAATAAATAAAAGTGTGAAACCGTGCTGGCAAATGCAAGAAAGGAAAAATTTGCTGAATTTAATTTCTGATAAAATTATTTAAAAGTGAGTTAATAATAAAGTTTATATATCGCTGATTTTATTTATGTTAGTATTATCGATGTTTAAGTTGACAAAATTGTCGAAATGGAAATACCGAGCGCTAACTGTTCATAGTTCATCATTAGTGTGAGACTGACGGTCCTACCTTTCGAGAGTGGACGAGGGATCGTTTTCGATTCGGGTTTGTAGTCGGGCTTGTAATCGTCTAGAAATAAATTATAAGATAAAAAAATAATATGCATTTACGTACATAAACATAAAACAACTTTAATTAACCTATATTGTTGACGGGGAAATTTTACATTCAAAATAACAGTGCAAAATCTTCGAAAATCGGTTTAATTTCTAGTTTGCCACCTCATGGTTATGGAACTGACGTCTTCATAAACACCATAATTTTATTTAGTTTACGTGCAATAATTTCGCAACACGTAGTTTATTTTGCAAACTTATTCAGACTAAAAAAAAGATAAGAAGTAATAAAATAACGAGAAAAAAAAAGATGAGCCACACAACGTAAGGTTAATAATATATGTCAAACAAACAAACACATAGTTTTCCAGCGAGAGGTTATTCGGGGATCCACTGCTAACAATGTCCGGAAGGCTTGAATTGGCCTGGCAGAAAAACTGATTTATCAGCGGCTACACACTACGAGTTGAAAACATCGACAGTTTAGTGGCCACCAAACTAACAGCTCCTCCGCCCCGACATGGTGGGCCGAATTAAGGTGGCATGGTGGAGGAAAAGGTAGTGGAAAGGATTCGAAAAGGTATTATGATAAATGAAACGAGCAAACAAAATTGATCATTTTCGATGCACCACCTCACACCGGACAAGATGCCAACGTTAAAAATTGGCCCCAAACAAAATTGTAGCCAATATTTTTCACGAACCGAGAAACAAGATATACATAATCTCCTGTAGTGATACTTACTAGTAAATGGAAATTAAAAATGCAATATATAAAAATTTCGACTTGGTTTACATTTGCCGGCCATAGTTTAGCATGCGTATTTTCCATTTTTGAACTTAAATAAAAAATAAAAATAAAATTACTTATCCTACGATGGCTATAAACGCTTATATAAAATTAAGAAATCCTTGACCAAGGATGAAACCAGTTCGAGAAAAACATCTTCACCGCCGAGGGCCACATTAATCACCTGTGTTACCTGCTGTGTCTAGCAGCATTTACGCATATACAACGTATTTTTAGGCCATTTTCTTATCCTAAAAACTAGTACAGAAGAGATTGTAATTACTCGTACCGTTTTATTTTTTTTAATAAACTACAAGTACATTACAACTGTTGCCGTTTCATCCCTGGTCAAGGATTTCTTCATTTCATATTTTCATCCACACGGTTCCTAAGAACAGTTTGATTTGATATAAACGCCTAATTTCTGACAAACTTACGAACAAAAAGAACAAGCATTGATAGTAAAATGCGTGCGAGAAATCCAAAACGCATTGCGCTTATAAAAGCACCCCCTGATACCGTGCCGCAACACACGTTCGTAGTCAAGCAACAGACCAAAACCGGTTGGATGCAATGATTGGGTTAATGGAGCAAGAAAGCAGAAACGAGAGTTGTGGCGTGTGAAAGAGGAAAGGAGGTTTTGCCAGCAGCCACAAACCTGAGAGAGAAGGGCTAGAGGAGGATGAAACTGATGGCCTAACTTCATAAACATCGTCTGAAATTCAAGGACACAAGCGATATGGTTAGCGCAAGAGAAGATGTGATTATGGTTGGGTGAAGGGGGGAAAGTGAGTTAGCTTGCCTGTGGAACGACAGAAGTGATGGGAGATCAGAAAATAATTGAGAGGGTAAGTCAACGTCACCATGACCATGATGGTGATCTGTACACTGAATATTTAACATACAGTGCAGGGAGAGTCAAGAATGGCAAGCAAAATCTTGTTTGCTTAAAGCTGAGTTTTTGAAACAATTTTGCTAGCATTTTTCAAGAGAAACTTAATTCTCCATTTTTTTAAACTTAATTTTCAACCATGTCTGCATAAAAGACGCTAACGGTAACGGTAGGGATGCAGCGGGAGTAGCCCGGCTGCCTTCACACCCTAATTACTAGACAGGCAGCCCAGGGAAGTTAGCCATCCATGAGCCTTAGCCGAGACATCGGCTATGAGAGTGATCCCCGGGATCTAATAATCGAGAGCCTTCACGAGAGTCGGCGAAGCTAGCGCCACAAGCGGTCAACTAGGCAATGACTTCGCATTGGTCGAACGACTGAATTTTTTTCTCCATTACCTCCGCGATCCGATCCGACGCTCTGTCCGCGGTAGATGGCCACGGCGTCCCTACCGAGCGGAACTTGCAGTAACTCTCGGCCGAGGTTGATCTCGATGTCGCGTTGAATGGGAGGTGGTCGGCTCGTGGTGAGGGCCTTGTGGACCAGGCCGGTGAGGCTGGCCAGCTGACGCTCCATGTACTCGACTCGGGCGCGGCTACACATGGAAGAAAAAGCAGATTTGCCGACGCGACCCAGTTAGCGAAAGAGATGGAAATGGAATTTGAAGCGCTATAAATCATTCAGTTACCCACTATTTCCATGAAGGGAAAATTTGATTAAATTAAAACTTTCTTTGATGATTTTTTTTAAAGCTTCGTCTGTGTCTCAAGATGGGATTTTACTTTGATTCAAGATTTTGTCTTAATTGATATTTAAGACAAGATGTGATTTAAATTGTTGTCTTAATTGATATTTAAGACAAGATGATATTTAAAATGTTGATTTAATTGAGATGTAAGATAAATATTTCAGAAAGTCTGAAATTCGATCAAATGAACAAGCGCTTCAGATAACATCACTGGTGAAATTATAATTGGTTTGTTCACAAAATAATAAAATAAAACCGTACAAGAAGCTTTAGACAAAATAAAACAGTAAAAAGTAGACAATGAAGAGCTGGCAAAAATAAAAGGAAGCAAAAAAAAAAAAAATAATCGTCGAAATTGCCATGCGCCTTCAAAATCAAAATTGATTGATAAAAATAATTCGAATCATTCCAATTCCGGTAACAATCAAAATTGATTTAGCATGGCCACCACAACACAATAATTGCAAAACTAAGCAGAGAACAAAATTAACTAGTTTTCAGGCTGAGAAACAAAAACGGCTCAGCTGAACAAATGAGGTAGAATTTTGCCTGCAACTGAGTGAAACCCTAAGAATGAAGCACAACAATAGCATAATAATAGATGAGCAAAACAAAAGTGGCATAGCAGAGAATAATCGCCATCACAACTCGAAAGAAAAAAATATAATAACACACAACTGAAACCAAAACAGGAGATATTTTCATAAGACATCATGCTGGACACAAATAAATGAGAAACAATCCGCCTCGAAACTCTATGGAGAAATAACTTTAAATTAATCAATTTAGTCAAACAAAATATCAACTCCTTCAGATTGTCCCCTAAGACATTTTCATCTCTCTATTGTTATTTCATTTCAGATTTTATGAATCATTTTTAGACATGAAATGGAAATATCTTGAGCTAAGCAAATATTTTAAAAATCTGAAATAGTTTATATTTTGTTTTCCCCACAATAACTGAACCGATCAAACAATCCGTGCAAGCAATAAGTGAAGCAAGAAAAAAATAATATAACCGAATCAAAGAAACAAAAACTCGACGGGAAAGTCAGCACCACGTTGCGGACAGCGTCATAACTGCTCGTTACAAAAGCACACCACTGTTGGTGATACCCCTGTAATCAGCCCCCACCTGTATTGCAGTTGGTCGAGTGTGAGATATCCCAGGTTGGCTCGCATGGAAGCGTCCCGTCTGGGAGGGAATTTGACAGAAGGAAAGAAAAGAAAAAAAAAAGAAACACACAAAGTGAAATACATCCATATTGCATTGAATTCCAGTAGAGGGCGTTGCTGCAGATCTGAAGATGCAGAAGTGTGCCAGATTTGTTGCGACTCGTTGAAACCTAGTCGGTAGAAAAATACACTAGTGCGACGGTTCAGGGTTCGATTCCCAGCGCGGCCTCTCGTCTATTCGATACCGGGTTACTTCAAAAATGTGTCTCTCGCACTGAGAGGGGACATTATATCATATTTACAACAATCAAATTGACCAAAAAATATTCTGATGTGAATTATGACGGAAGATTATGGTACGGTGAAAAAACATGTGCTCATTGACATAGCATTCAAACAATAATTATACAGCTGCATATTAACATCCTTGATCGATAATACATATAGTTGTCATGTTTCTTTCCCCATCTATTAATTTTAAGATGCAATTTGAAAACGTCATTAGAAAAATTGTTTCAGGTTTCAAAGTAAATAGTTTTAGATTATATTAAATTCTAGTAACAAGTTAATGTGTAAATCAGAAAAATATACAAAACAATTATGTTTTTGAACGGGTTTTGCCTTTCTGTTAAGAAAATTGTGCAACACAATGTTTGTAAACGAACAAACATACATTGTATACTTTTTACACTTCAATAATAAATACAGGTATATTTGCGGATTACATAGCGGATCCAAAAAAAGATAATCATAATTCGAATATGAATTCATTTAGATTGATTTCCCATTCCACCTGATTGTTTTACTTGCTGTGCATAATTGATATCAATTACAATGAAAATATTTCCATCCTAAATTTCACAGAATCATGCTGCAAACAACGCCGATTTTCATATCATTTAACATCGCCCCAGGTTAAAAAATCATTATAAATTTAATTTCAAATATCAACCGGAATAAAATAGTGAATAAAAAATGAGATTTCGAAAATAACAACCTCGTGGCTTAATTACGTTAAACCGAAATAACTGATTACCTAAACTACCATTAAATATTTTAAAATTAACGAAATTTTGCGATACAGACACAACATAACAATAAACAGGCACAACATAGAGGAACATTGCGTTATTCATGAATTCATTCTGTGAATTCTAATATCAAAATTTTAAATGATAAATAGTGCACAGCCGATGAATCGATATACAAACACAGGACATAAATGGAGAGTCACTGTTATTTTTACGATACACTTAAATAAAATAATATTTGATACTTTAATGTTCGTATCTGGTATAATTGAAGGTCTATGAGCAAGAAAAATAATTTAAATCGCCAAACCGCAACGATGAAGATGAACGATTCGGCGATTTAAATTACGTTCATCTTACGTTTGTGATTTTTTTTTGGTGCTCATAAACCTTTAAGCAATTTAAAAGTTCTAAAAAAAAATAAAAAGAAACCGCAGATTATTACCCTTTTCCAAAATGATATGTTAATGTTAATGAACGGTAGACGAAATCGACAGTTGCCAAGTAGCTGGAGGATCACACTGCACAGTGCAACGCCACTGTGGCATTAGCAACTGACCAAACGTACCTGGACTCATCGTCGATGACAGGAGTGACGCTGCCCGACCTGGAACCGGCGTGGGATCGTTCGCTGTAGTAGGGATCTTCGTAGGAGGCCGACGGGGTCAGATACATGGGGTAGGAGCGATGGTGGTCCGAAACCAGGCGGCGATCTGAAACAGCACATCGGGAAAAGTCAGTGATGCCAGCCAACCTCGCATACAATTTTCCATAATGCACACACCATTAACGTCACAGATGAGATGAAGTCAAAGAGATGAAGGGTTAGAGTTCGGTTATTGGTTAGTGTCATTCCAAGTGCCTCGGGTTAATGTCACGTGTTATTTCCAAACACAGCAGCAGCATTCTAAAAACATCCAACTCCGTTGAGAAGGAATCGATATTGTCTACCCAATAAGGTCAAAGGTTAGTGGGAGGTCATTCCAACAGTTTCTCGCATATTTTTGAATAAAAATACAGATTTCTAAAGCACACGCCGACATTTACCAAATGCAGGAATTGTGAATAGTAAAATCGTAAAAATGGTCGTTACATAACAATTATCCTGGTACATCAAATAAACTTTCAGTATCTCAATTTTCCATATCGTTAGTGGAAGAGTAGGTATTTGCACACTTTTAGAACTATCGGATTAATGTGAAAATTTGTGCTGAAAATGAGATTGCCAAATGTATGTGTGTGGGGAATTAACACTACTTATAAATTGAAATAAAACGGAATGAATACACAATAACAAATGTTTAGAAAATGAAACGATCCAAAAAAAACAAACAAGGCTCACACGGCTTCAAACGTCTTAATTTCAGGTAAAAAAAAAGAATAATAAATTATAATAAAAAAGACTGAAGCAGTGGAAAAGCGTAGTGAAGTCAAGATGTTAATAAAACATTGATACGTTTAATTATGTTACATGAAGGAAATCTGCGCATGTTGCGGTTGACGACACAAACGTATGGAGGGGAGGCCCCACCGCTCGAATTTTTTTCTATTTATTCAATCCGCAAAATTAAATCGCCTCAAACAATTTTCAGCGTCGTCTAATCATAATAAAAGGTTCGTTGTTCCGTTATGTTGGAACGGATCCAGAGACTTAATTAAAAAAGATACAAAGCCGGAAGCTGGACGACCTTTCAGACCCATTATATAAATTGTAAGGAAGACTTCTCAGTCATTGTTAGAAAAAAAGTAGCGGGAGCAAAATGCTTTTTAAAATATCGTTTGAAGCTTGTGGCAGTTCGCCATAATTCTCTGTTGCATCATTCATTGGCGCATATATTCGAATAGAAAGAAGATGTCTTGCAGTAAAAGAAAATCAATCAGAAAATGCATGGCCTAATAAAATAAAATAAAAAGAAGGAAACGCGGAAGAAACATCCACGCACACTGACGATGATGAGAAAGTACAGTTCGACGATTGACTAGCCACATTCTAAAATGGATAAAAAAATACACAAACGTGTAGAGAACACAAATGACGTTAGAAACAAGAGTTGCTCGTACATGAATATAGCATTCTTATGAATAGTAGTTACATTTTACAGTGGATTATGATTACGAAGGTCAAATAATTTTTATAAGTTATTAAATGTGTTCCTGAGTAATTAATTTTGCCCCCACCAAAAATCGATAAATTCTTAATCGATAAATACTTACACAACATGTATGTTCATTTCGCTATACCTTAAAAAAATTAAAAAAATCCCGAAACAAAAAGATTAACTAAAAAGATAAAGCTAACATCATGGACATATCTTGAAACAATGATCATTTCGAATTGTTTAACACGCTCACGACGTTCAACGGAACTTGTTCCAGGTGACATATAAACTAAATGCCTACAAAACAATCCACAAACTCCCATTTTGGTTAGTTCCACACAAACAGTAAAAAAATCTCCCGCCAAAAACACATTAAAAAAGCCGAAGAAAGATTAAGAGATGATGAAAAAAATTCGCAGCCGGCATTCCAGATTAGTAAAAAAAGGTTAGGTGCGGAGCAACGCACACATACAAAAATGGCGTCAGGCACAAAAAAGTTAGCATCAAAAAACACGATTCGTGGTTAATTGAGGATATTTTGTTATTTTATATAGATAAAAGTTAGTGTTGGGGGGAAAATGGTGATTCGCCAACACACCGGAGCCCAAGCGTCTCCCTTACCTGGCTGCGGGTATTGGCTGTGCCTAGTGGGCTCGGGGCTATGATAATTGGGATGTTGTATGT
>JAUJYS010002674.1:0-14326 GCA_033995665.1 Melogona broelemanni | reverse complement strand
ACTCCCTAATGGAAGCTCAGGGGTGACGCCAGTACCCCAGTCTAACGAATAAACGAAAGCCTGCGCCGGGAATCGAAACCGGGACCATTGGCTTCGTAATATGTTGCCATGCCCACTGAGCTATCGGTACGTAAAATATGCTTTATTTGGTCAAAACAAAATATGTTAAAAATCAATCAATATGATTTATATGTTCAAAATAAATCAATAAAGAATACTAGTATGTTAAAAAAAATCAATGACATCAAATAAAAATAATTTAACACTAATGAAGTCCCGTTAACGAATGGTGAAGTATCCGTGAATAACCATGTCAATAAATACAACCATTTTTTCTTGACCAAAAGTGCAGACATGAAAATGTACAGATGTAAATAGGATCGTGCGACTAGATCAATGTTTTTACCATAGTTAAATTCAAATTGATTTCTCAAAAAAAAAAAAAATTCCCACGAAGTTTCTAATGTTCTTAATCGTATCCATTTAGACCGATCTGGCATCGCTGCACATAAAGGCGGGTCTAAAGAACGTGGGCACCGTGTTCCTGATGACGGACGCGCAAGTGGCCGAGGAGCGATTTCTGGTGCTCATCAACGATCTGCTGGCCTCGGGCGAGATTGCCGACCTATTTCCTGATGACGAAGTGGACAACATCGTGTCGTCACTGCGCAGTGAGGTCAAGGCTGCTGGCATCGTGGACACCAAGGAAAACTGTTGGAAATTTTTTATCGACCGTGTGCGGCGACAGCTTAGGGTAGGGTAAAGTCGAAGCGCCTTATGTGATTCGATATTGGCGTCGGTTAAGATGCCTGACAAAACTATCAATTTAAAGTGAATGAAATATGTCTTAAAAATTTGAAATTTGAGTTTGAATTTATTTCTTAAATTTCAAAAATTATTATTTTTTGTTAATTTAATTTACTACAAAATTAACAATATTCAATACCAATGTGCATGACAACGTTATAGCGTTGTATTTTTCTAACGATTATAACTACGCTAGTATTTTAAATTTGAACAGTTGACTTGCGCCACTCCGTTTCCTTTAGGTCGTTTTGTGTTTTTCGCCTGTTGGTGAAACGTTGCGAACTCGAAGCAGAAAATTTCCCGCTATCATCAATTGCACCTGCATCGATTGGTTTCACGAGTGGCCGCAAGAGGCGCTGGTTTCGGTCAGCCAGCGGTTTCTTAACGAAGTAGAAGTGCTCCCGGTAAAAAAAATTCCAAATAACGACGTGAATCATTAATTATTCGACATTTCTTTATTTTGTGTCAAATAATTTCTTTTTACGCAGAAATCGTTGGTTCCGGCAATTTCCACGTTCATGGCCTTTAGTCACATTTCTGTGAACGATATGAGTAAGATCTACCTTCAGAGTGATAAACGCTACAACTATACAACGCCCAAGAGTTTCTTAGAACAGATTGCCCTGTACATCAATCTAATCAAAAAGAAAAACAAAGATTTGCAAGGCAAAATCGAGCGACTAGAAAACGGTCTCCAGAAGCTTAAGCAGACAGCGGAGCAGGTAATCCTATTTTTTGCAATTTATTCAATAACTGTCAACACGGTTTATTAAAAAACAATCATGTAAACTACATGTATGTTTAAATATTGAATTGTCTAAATGTTATTGTTCAAAAGCGCTGATTATTATTTTGATGAATACTGATTAGGTGGATGACTTGAAAGCCAAGTTGGCAGAGCAAGAAATTGAACTGAAGCAAAAAAATGATGATGCTGACAAACTAATTCAGGTATAGCTTTTTACTGACTTATATAGCTTTTTAATTGCATTTAATTGACAATTGTTTTAAGCCTTCGAGAAAATTCTCCAGGTAACGATTCTATGTCAAACCTTTTGCCTCTAAACACATTTTATAACTGTAAAATAAATGTTGTACATACATAGCATAGAACATAATACAGAGAACTTACAACGTATGTTTGTAAATGAATCTGAAGAATTGTCCTTTGGTTAACTATTATCATTGTGCCATTTCAGATTGTCGCTTTTGAGACTGCCAAAGTAACCGAGGAGAAGGCTATCGCCGCCACCGAAGGCGAGCGTGTGGCCGAAATCAACATCGAAGTCTCCAAAAAACAGAGAGACTGCGAGGCCGATCTAGTCAAAGCCGAACCGGCGCTGCTTGCCGCTCAGGAGGCCCTCAACACGCTCAATAAGGTAATAAATTAGTTACAAAGAATGTGTTGAAAATCTATCACTTGCAGTGTATAACTCGACAGCCATGTGCGCTGATGTTCACGTGAGATTAAAAAGTGAATTTCGTCACAACTTTCAGAATAATCTAACGGAGCTGAAATCTTTTGGAAGTCCGCCGTCAGCCGTTACCAACGTGACGTCAGCGGTTATGGTTTTGATGGCGCCCGGTGGAAAGATTCCGAGAGACAGAAGTTGGAAAGCTGCCAAAATTAACATGGCAAAGGTAATGTGTTGATCTTAAAATCTCCCTCATTTTTTTATCAGAAACACTTTAATAGTATAATTTGTTCTTCGCAGGTGGATCAATTTTTAGATGATCTAATTAAATTCGACAAGGAGAATATCCACCCCGAAGTGTTGAAAGCTATACGCCCGTATTTGGACGATCCGGAATTTAATCCCGAATTTATCCGTTCTAAATCTGGCGCCGCTGCTGGTAATGTGCATTTATTATTTTGTCATTAATATGCACAAACCTTTTTACCTTGAGGATTCTTTGGGCTAGACTTATTGAAATTTTATTTTTATTTCAAAAACGACTTGATTAGGTCTTTGTTCGTGGGTTATCAACATTGTCAAGTTCTACGAGATCTTCTGCGAGGTGGAGCCCAAACGACTCGCATTGAAAGAAGCCAACAACGAATTATCAGCCGCGCAGAACAAATTGGCCACGATCCGCGAAAAAATTATGGTAAGGACTATCTCCAACAACTTCAAATTTAATTTTTAGATATGGGAACGAACGATACATTTCGAGCTTGTTATCCTGCAGCAATTGGAAGAAGCGCTCTCCAAGCTGACCAACGAGTTCGAGAAGGCCACCGGAGAAAAGATGAGTTGTCAACGCGAAGCTGAAAAAACGTACAAGACCATCGAGCTGGCCAATCGCCTGATCGGCGGCCTGGCCTCGGAGAAGGTGCGCTGGGCCGAATCGGTAGCCGGGTACCGGCAGCAGGAGAAGACGTTACCCGGTGACGTGCTGCTTATCTCCGCCTTTATCTCTTACGTGGGCTGCTTCACCAAGCAGTATCGGGTCGACCTCATGGACAAGAAGTGGCTGCCATACTTGCATCAGCAGGACGTAAGTAATTAGTTGATGGATCCATTATGTATGTTAGAAGTGGTAGACTTTTTTAAACTGTTAAACTTAAATAACATGACATCTTTCAAAAAGTAACTTGATTGCCAGGAGTGAGATTCTAACTACGGTAGATCCAATCAGATATCAGACGGCAGAATTAAATTCATGAATGCCGAAACCATTCAAGCGTTTTATTATTTCAAATAATTTAAATTTTTTAATTTACAATTTTGGGCTTGCTAACATTTTTCTATGTTCAAATATTTACGGAGAAACATCATCCTAGTCTAGGTTACATACCTAAATATGTACGTTTAACGTGTACATGTCACGGTACATACACGGGTTCAACTGCTTTATTTCCAATCCAAATGAAGACGCGCGTACAAATTTATTCCGCCCGAAAAATCCGAAAGTCTTTTTTGGAAATTAAACCCGCGTCACGGCAATAGTAGCTGTACACGCTAACCATTAAAACACACGGCACTTCTAAAGTGTCAGACTTGTGTATCAGTATTTAAAAGCAGCTAAATTAAACTTTTTAGTGTCCGTTGCCGATAACCGAAGGGCTCGACTTCATAGCGCTGCTCACAGATGACGCTCAGATCGCCCTGTGGAACAACGAGGGATTGCCCAATGATCGCATGTCCACCGAGAACGCCACCATCTTGTCCAACTCGGAACGATGGCCGCTCATGATCGATCCTCAACTGCAGGGTGTCAAATGGATCAAGAATAAACACAAGGCGGCCCTCACTATCATTCAACTGGGTCAGAAAGGGTAAAACATTTTTTGGTATATACAACTACACCTCCTGTAGTTCTATCCACTACAGTGATCCGGAATAAAAAAATATATAACTAACTAACAATACAACTACTTTATATTGGCATTAATTTTCTACTTTACTTACCGACTCTTAGTTGTTTGGATGCCATAGAAAATGCTGTCAAGACTGGCCAGACGGCGCTAATTGAAAATATTGGTGAAGCAATAGATCCAGTGCTGGATCCTCTGTTGGGTAGAAACACAATCAAGAAGGGAACGTAGGATACCAATTTTTTCTAACATTTATATTTATTGAAATTATTGATGCACCAATACACCAATAACATTTATAAATCTATTCATAATAACGAATTTAAATATTTTGTGGTGTTAAATATAGCGCTATTATTATTGGCGATAAGGAAGTCGAATACAACCAAAAATTTCGCCTCATCCTACACACGAAAATGGCGAATCCGCATTACAAGCCGGAATTGCAAGCTCAGACAACGTTGATCAACTTCACTGTGACACAAGATGGATTGGAAGATCAGCTGTTAGCTGAAGTGGTAAATAAAGAGCGCCCTGATTTGGAAACGATGAAGGTACTTATAAAATGTTCAATTAAAATTATACAGAATTCTAACGATTTGACGTTTTTCTTGATAATGAATGGCTTTTACAGATTAGTTATTATTAAATCTGTGCTAGTGTTAACATCAATTTCACCCTTCTCACAATTTACTGTAGGATGACCTGACCACCCAACAAAACGATTTTAAGATTGCTCTAAAGGAATTGGAAGATTCGCTCTTGCACAGACTGTCCATGGCGCAGGGCAACTTTTTGGGCGATTCTGCGCTGGTTGAAAATCTTGAGACAACTAAGCGAACGGCCACGGAAATTTCCGAAAAAGTGGCGGAAGCCAAGAGAACTGAAAAAGAAATCAACCAGGCTCGAGAGCTTTACAGGCCAGCTGCTGCTCGAGCGTCCGTTCTCTACTTCATTTTGAACGACTTGTGCAAGATCAACCCTATATACCAATTCTCGCTCAAGGTACAAGGACTTGATTTTCTTTCATGACTGGCATTTTACATGTAATTTCGATTACTGCATAAATGTTTATGAGAACTCCGAAAACTAATACAAAAAAATTGGGCATAATAAGCAATGTGCTTAATTTTACGGTTCGTACAGCTTAAGATATGTGATGCAAGTTTATTTTAATTCAATGGTTGAAGAAAGCAATTAAACTGAATTTTAGCCATGGGGATAGCATTGGAGAGGGCTTGCAAAGGAAATGTATTGCGGGTAAGCATTAAGGGTTGCTTTAAGCATTGCATGAGTAAATTACATGTACCGGAATCTGAATTATCCCTTTTTTCTATATGCACGAAAAATAACGGAGTCAGTACCCATTACCGGGTATTTCGAGCAATATCTTAACAAAAAAGTATCATTGCAATCCAAAACGTAAATAATGGCTCTAATTTTTTATACAGGCATTCAAAGTCGTTTTCAACAAGGCAATTGAGAGGGCAGAACCGAGCGATGTCGTCACCACGAGGGTCAATAACCTAATTGATTGCATCACCTTCTCGGTATCCCTGTACACAACAAGAGGCCTATTTGAGTCAGATAAACTCATTTTCACCGTACAAATGGCATTTCAGGTGAGCGAAAGAAAACCTCTTTGAACATGTGAGTATGAAAATATATCTAACATATATTCGTATTCATCCACTAATAATAAAAAATATTTTAGATATTACTTATGAACGGAGAGATTAACTCGGAAGAGCTTGACTTTTTGCTGCGCTATCCAACCCAACCGAACGTCTCGTCACCCGTCGATTTTTTGTCCAACCAAAGTTGGGGCGGTATAAAGGTATATCTTTTCGTTAAATATAGGTAAAATTTCACTCAGGAAAATGTAGAGAAAATTTTTATTACTTAGGAATCATCTAATTTGGTTAAATGGTACAACGATTAACATGTTAATTTTGTTCTTATTTGCTAGGCGTTAGCAAACTTGGAAGAATTTCGAAACCTGGACCGAGACATAGAGGGCGCTGCAAAGCGGTGGCAAAAATTCGTGGAAAGCGAATGTCCGGAAAAGGAAAAGTTTCCTCAAGAGTGGAAAAATAAGTCTTCTTTGCAGAATCTATGCATGTTGCGAGCATTAAGACCAGATCGAATGACATGTGCAATTACGTGAGTAATAATACATTATTTCGTGTGTAATACTAGTCGATCAACAACGAACCTACATAATTATTTTATTTTTAAACATTTCGAAGAACTATGATTGTAACACAACTACTAACTTAAGAATACTGGGATACTTTGAACTGCTTAAAAGTTGATCTCAAATAGTTCTGAAATTGATTTGTGTTCAATGATATATTGCAGCGATTTTGTTGAGGAAAAATTGGGCAAGAAATATGTTCAATCTCGAAGTGTGGATCTGGCCAAGTCTTTGGAAGAATCTGGCCCCGCAACTCCATTCTTCTTCATCCTGTCTCCGGGAGTTGATCCTCTGAAAGATGTCGAGATCCTCGCTCGAAAACAAGGATACTCCGCCGATAATAAGCAAGCACATTTTTTTTTGTGTCTAAAATTAAATGAATTAAAAGACAATTTAAAAGTAATTTTGAAAAAAAAAATGTTTCTTGTCAGGGTGCCACAAAGCTCAACTAAATTTTGATCGTATATTTTTCAACAGAAATTTCCATAGCGTATCTTTAGGACAAGGGCAAGAGGTTGTGGCCGAAGCAGCCCTAGAAAATGCTTCGAAAGCAGGACAATGGGTTATTTTACAGGTATAGACGAAAGCGAGAGCCAAATTTTAGGGTTTATTTTGATTCATATATTACATACTGACTACTAATTTATACAATCGCCCCATTGCAACGGTGAATTTTATATGTCTATATTCTAGAACATTCATTTGGTCAAGGCGTGGCTTCCAAAACTCGAGAAGAAAATGGAGGAAGTTAGCGAAAGCAGCCATCCGGATTTCCGAGTCTTTCTTAGTGCGGAGCCTGCAAAGACTGCCGCTGCTCACATTATTCCCCAAGGAATTTTGGAATCGGCTATCAAAATTACCAACGAGCCCCCTCGTGGTATCAAAGCCAATCTCCACAAGGCACTCGACAATTTCAATCAGGTAATCCTATCAGCATGCATACAGTTAGTTCTTCACCATTTTCTGGTGTAGAAAAAGCATTTTTGAAGAATCGGAAATTATTTTTTGTACTTCACAGGAAACTCTGGAAATGTGCACAAAAGAAGCAGAATTCAAGAGCATCCTATTTTCGCTCTGCTACTTTCATGCGGTTATTTCTGAAAGAAACAAGTTTGGACCCCAGGGCTGGAACAAATTATACCCTTTCAATACAGGTTCGTAGCATTTACAGATATAGAAAATAAAATTGAATAGCCCATTTTCGCTTGTACCTATAAATTTAAAAGTATCCAAATAATATTTTAGGAACTTAATTACATTTCTGTTAATGGAATATTATATTGATATTTACGAAGAACTGGAGTTTGAAAAATGTTGCGCGGGTCAGCCTTTTGTTGTTGAATTGCAGTTGTCTACCACAAAGCCGCATTTAGGGGTAGCTTAGCGCAGTGAACATCTCAAGCGCAAGTACAGGGTGACACGAAATTACGTGCCACATTCATTTTTCCGCAAGTTAGCACAAGAAACTTAGAAACACTCCCATCTATTAAACAATCGAGTAAGATGCATCTCACTTATCTAGGAATATCAGATTGAGAAATAATTCGGTGTTTAGCATTTCGGGACAAACAAATAATTAAATAAACAATCTGGTATCTCGATGCAGGTGACTTGCAGATCTGCGTTAACGTATTGCACAACTATTTGGAGGCTAGCAGTCGCGTCCCTTGGGAAGATCTCCGTTACTTGTTCGGCGAAATAATGTACGGAGGTCACGTGACTGACCACTGGGACAGCAAGCTATGCAGAGCCTACCTCGAGGAATATTTGAGACCAGAACAGGTAACCACGCTTTTAAAATACTGTCTCACGAATGGGGGAAATTGGGTTTTTTTAATGAGCAGGCCAAATTTACTACTTTACTCCTATTTCGTTTTAGCTTGAAGGCGAATTGTTCCTGGCACCAGATTTTGCTTGCCCTCCAAATATGGACTATGGCTGTTACCACCAATACATCGACGAGGTCCTACCAGGCGAGGTATTATTATTCCATTTTTTTTTAAATACAATAAATGCAGTAATGACTCGTACAGAGTAATTAACAACATTAATAATTCGTAATTGTTGGTTATTTTCCCCAGAGCCCGTACTTGTACGGGCTCCACCCCAATGCAGAGATAGGCTTTTTAACATCTACCTCAGACACACTGTTTCGAACTGTGTTGGAATTGCAGGTCAGCAGGATTTTACTTCTTAAAAATCGTGCCATTGAGCTTTGTTTCGTTTCATTTATCGACAATTTCGATATTTATTTTTAGCCGAGGAACGCTGGTGGAAGTGGCGGAGTGGTAGTGACAAGAGAGGAAAAGGTAAATTCCGAAGATCTACTGTTCAAATGTTGGCTTTCAAACTCTAACGCATCCGGCGTTTGCTTTGTATCATTTTTCAGGTGAAACAAATGTTAGATGACATTTCCGAAAAACTCCCCGAGGAGTTCAACATGGCCGAATTGTCAGCTAAAGTCGAAGAGAAAACTCCTTATTCAGTGGTGGCGTTGCAGGAGTGTGAACGGATGAACTCTTTGGTCGGCGCCATGCGTCGCTCATTGCGCGCACTGGATCTAGGATTAAAGGTATTATTTTTTTAATTGTATAACTTATATTACGCAACAAAAACTGTAACCTCAATTGCGCGATCGAGCTGCTTCTGTCATACGCTTTTGAATAAATATATATATATATATTTTTTTCAATTTGTCAAATAAAAGGGCGAATTAACAATAACCACCGATATGGAGAGAGTGAGCAACTCCTTATACCTAGATCAGATTCCGCAGGCCTGGGCTGATTTGGCTTATCCGTCTATGCTCGGCCTGGGAGCTTGGTACGCCGACTTGCTTATGCGATTCAAGGAAATGGAAACGTGGACAAATGAATTTCAGGTTGGACAAATTTACAATTACAAATGAAAATCGTTTAAAAACTTTAAACTATTTTTTTTAATTGTACCAATATTGGACGAAGCACACCTTAGTCAAATAAAAATACAATGTGAATATCTTAAATTGCTGATTTTCTCAATGTCACATTTGGAAATTAAGTAATATTTTTTTTTAAAACAAGATGCTTACCATAATCGATATTAGTAAATTTTGAATGCAAATGTTTCTTTGAACCGTAGATGCCGGCAGTAGTGTGGCTCACAGGATTCTTCAACCCACAGTCGTTCCTCACTGCTATAATGCAGTCCACTGCTCGCAAAAACGAGATGCCGCTCGATAAGATGTGTCTGCAGGTTGATGTGACCAAGAAAAACCAGGAGGACTTCACAACTGCCCCGCGAGAGGGCGCCTACATCCACGGTAAGAAATGGGCCGAGACGAGTTGATCAATTTAATTAAATTGCTAAAAAAATAATTTTGCTTCTGGTATTGACGTATTATATTGTTTTCGCCTGCGCAGGATTATTCATGGAAGGAGCACGTTGGGACGTACAGGGTGGAATGATCGTCGATCCCAGACTGAAAGAACTGTAAGTATTGGCCAAAATTCTTAATTTAGTGAAACCAGATAGATTAGCGGTTGAGAAAACAAAGCACGCTCGTCGCTAAAATAAATAACTGTCTGCTCTTCTAATGTAGTCACCCAATCATGCCGGTCATCTTCGTAAAGGCAATTCACGTGGATAAACAGGACATGCGCAGCATGTATGAATGCCCGGTTTACAAGACCAGAGAGCGGGGCAATACATATGTCTGGACGTTCAATTTGAAGACGAAAGAGAAGGCTTCCAAGTGGGTGTTGGCAGGGGTGGCTCTCCTATTACAGGTGTAGAAAACGAAAAGTCTAAAATTATATAAGAATAGATAGCTTCCTTGACCAATCCAGCGTTTACGGCAGGTAATGAGGCATAGAAAATTTATATACACACGCTTCAAGCTTTCAGACGTTGATATAAATTTGGCAACTTTCAGTAACCGGGCTTAAGAATTAACAAAATGCATAGTAGATATTTTTCTTTATTCTCAATCACAAAATTAACTAAAAACTGCGGGCCCAATGCAACTAACTTTTTTTATTTCTCATAATCTGCGTTCGCTTTGGTCAAACCTCTTTTAAGGCGAGATTGACAATTTACAATCTTGACATTACCCTATCAACATGATACAAGAAAAATGAGAATGCGCACAATTTTCTTTTCCCCGATAAAGCTAGGTTACAAACTGACGTTACTGTCAAAAGCTGCTATCGCAAATAAATCGTAGGTTTTTCGACGAGAACACAAAAATAAGCCTCATTAATTAAGGAATTTGTTTATTGGAATTATTTGTTGACGATTGAAGTGTGTAGAAAACAAGATTTAATCCTCGTACACCCAGCACTCCTGAGATGGTGTCCAGATGTTCAGCTCCTCGGGTTTAAACCACAGGGCGATCTCCTTGTTGGCGCTTTCGACGGCGTCACTTCCGTGCACGATGTTGCTGCAACGAAACGAGTTTTAATGAGCCACAAGCTAGAAAAACGCGCTAGTTACCTCGTGGTGTCAGAAAAATAGTCCAGGAATCTCCTATGCATGAAATTCCTATTATTTTTACAATTTGTCAAACGTTAAACAAACTTACCGGCCAACTTGGATGCAGAAATCTCCTCGAATGGTTCCGGGCTTGGAGTCTGCGGGGTTGGTCTCACCGAGCATCTGTCGGGCGGTCTTCACTACGTTCAAACCTTCCCAGACCTTTGTAGAAGCAATATCGGAAATTAATGGTTAGTTTCTTTAATTTTACAACGCGACCTTCACTTCGAAAAATAATGTATAGCTCCACAAATTAAAATTTAATAATTAATGAAAACAGTATGGTAGCGGTTTCATATCCCAAAAGTTAATTAAGCTGGGAAGCTACGCGGGTACCTCTAATTGGATTAATGCTAATTGAACTTTCGAATCGTTGGCTATATATACTCACCATGGGAACAACGGGTCCGGAAGCCATGTACTTCACGAGTCCATTGTAGAAAGGTTTGCCGGCAAGATCGATGTAGTGCTGTTTCAAATGATCTTCGGTGGCCTGGGAGCGGTAAAAAAAAAACAAGCCCATTGTTGAGCATATATCGTGACCGCGTCTATAATCGCGCTATTGACGTTTTGCCAAAACCCATTTATTTAATGGACGAGGGACGCAATCTCGTCCCTGAAAGCGTTGCGAGAGCCAAAAAAAATAACACGCACATCCTTATTGCAATTCTGCTATTATGTCTTGTATATCGCATTAGTAAATTATTATCCTATCTATTTTTAGGCTCGTTTGTTAGATAGAAACAATTTTGGCTTTGAAAACGTTACACTTTGATCTTCTGTAATTTTAGTGATCTTTGACATCAATTTTCGAGAAACGCTGCCCAAAACTTCAGTTTCGCATTCAGCAGGTTCGGCCATTTTTTAAATGACCGGAGACATGGAGAACACGTGTACACTGTGAAATACTATTGTTTGTAGCATTTTCGCCAAAACTCCGACAAAATTATTTGTCGCCAAGACCTACGAAATCATTATTTAAGCAAAATGCTTTTAAAATAATATTTAATTAAGGTCATTTAAGGACAATTATGTCAAACAATCGGATGAACCGGCATAAACTGTTCACATAATCTAGGCAATTAAAATTCGCTTGGGTGCGTTAAACTATTATGACAATGCTCAATTTCTTTCCCACACATTGCGACCCAATTTTGAAAACGCGCACTACTTCGATCGGATGATCTCCATGGTCAACGAGAACACCATCACAATGGCTAACAATGGCTTACCGTCATGAATTTCATGGCCACCAACTTGAATCCCTTCTGCTCGAAGCGCTTGATGATATCGCCAACAATGCCTCGTTGAACGGCATCGGGCTTAATGCAGAGGAAGGTTCGTTCACGCAGAGCAGCCATTTTAGAGGAAAATAAAGAGAATAGTGCTAAAACACAGCCCAGAACCATAAGATCAATCGAAGAAGAAAGGGCCGCTGGCTGGTTACGTGGCTTATATACACGACATTCGTATAGCACAACTAAAGCCGAATTCATATTTAGTATGCCTATACATTGGTCACATGGTTGGCAAAAACGTAATTCATTTTGTGTAACTAGCTTCACAAAAGCTTAACGCACCTGTTTCCATTCTGATCAGACTGTTATATGTCAATGGGCTAAGATGTCACTAGAACGAGATTCACATTATTTTTACTCAAAATTTACAAAATGAAAATTATAGTTAAACCAAACAATATTGCATGTTTGCAATATATAAACACATATTTCATATACATTCAATCTAAATCAATTAAAAATGAAAATTATTAATTTACACAAAAATATACAGCATTCTTTCAGCAAAACTCATCTGTAGCGAGAGTAGTTAACTTTTGGGCCCTTGGGAATCGTGACCGATCGTCTGCAACTTCAACGGTGCTATCGCTTCGATCATGTAAGTTTTACCTTTTTCATTCACAAATACTTATTAGAAACGATTAATCGTTGTATTTTATGACTTTTCCACTTATTTATGAACGTAACATTTGCTAAGTTCAGATTTCCGAACATACTTGGCACTGCATTCAATCTATGCTGATGTCTAAAATCTAAATGCTGATCGTTTGGCCGTGGGCCTAGTTTGGCTATGTCAAATGGCTTCGAAAACACGTGGTAAAGATGGGAAAAATGGAAAGTAGCCGAAGTTAAAACCTCGGTATAAATAAATAAATATTTAACTAATTATGAAAACTTGTTGATATAAATGTCGATAATGTATGTCGTGCTAACGTTAGGTGCTTGCGTGTGGTTCTTAGGTACAGAGTGCTGTAAATATACGCCTTGGTTACTCTGTTCATCAAGGGATTCAAATCTCATCAAACTTGACGTGTCTACAAGGCTAGTTGTGGTAACTGAGCGTAGTTAGCTAGTTTATACCATGCGTTATTAGTTAGGTCATATACTGAAACGTAAACAACGGAGAAAGTAAGAGCGAAAGATCCAATATACTCGTACCAAAGCCTGGTTCTAGTCAAGAATGCGCGGAGCACTATGGAAGAAGTACTGCTCGTGCTGAACACAGAAATGGGCCTAGAGAGGAACTTTTGTCACTGTATTCCGCGCATTCAAGTTTTCAGACCTCGAACCAGGTTTCTTAACTAATATACTGTATAAAATATAAGGTAAGAAAGTGCAGCTGAATCGGGAATTCGTGAATCCGAACAAACACGAAACGCCTAGTGTTAGCGTGTAAAATCAGGCATGTGCATTGATCTGAGTAAATGCGATAATATCAATTTGTTTATTTCTTTGTACCTGTAGAATTTTGAGTGCTAACATTAGGCGGTTTGTGTTTGATTTGTATATTTCACTAGCACTGTATTTTAAGGCAGTTTTCGAAACCAACAAACTGTACGTTGTGATTCGTGTTGCATGAGCTGTCATCGGCAACAGGACGGGTTTGCTTGTTTCAAAAGCCTTTACCGTCACACCATCAGTGTTAGTAAACGTATACACACGAATGGTTGACAGGGAAATATAACTGTCTTGTTTCAAACATGCAAATTAACATGTACATGATGGTTTTAAAAATTGACAAGTTTAAAATATATTTTTATGAAAATGTCCCTCGTAAATGTTTTTGAAATTTAGCGTAAATAAATAGATAGATGCTTTAAAGGTGTCCCGCGAATGGAATAACAAGACAAATACTCATTCGTTTTTATCTGAATAGATCTCTGCAATACCTAGCACAGTCGGATTTGGGGAAATGGCGACGCCACAAGAGGATTCCTTGTGGTTTGTGGACACTAAACCAGTCCTCAAAAAGGATAAGGACGTCATCCACGGGAAAGGACGTTTGGAAGGAAGAAAGCAGTTCTTCGAGGAGGATCCGGAAATATCGTCATTACCTATTGCAGGTACATGTACACCATCTTGGCATTTTGTCGGCCCCCTGTGGCTCAGTGGGTATGGTCACATTCTACTGAGCGGGTGGTCCCGGGTTCGATTCCCTGCTCAGGCTTTCGTTTATTCGATCCTGTGGTACTG
>JAUJYS010002673.1:0-14326 GCA_033995665.1 Melogona broelemanni | reverse complement strand
CTCATGTCTTGAACGTGTAACTTAGCCCTTTAGAGATATGCGAGGGGCAGGGAAGGGAAGGGAAGAGGGATGCAGCTAGAATAGCCAGACTAAAAGATTTACCCTTAAGCTCTGGACTCCCTAATGGAAGCTCAGGGGTGACGCTAGTACCCCAGGCTAACGAATAAAAGAAAGCCTATTATGCATCAATGCATAGTTTATATTGTCTACCACAACACCAAAGAGTAAACAAAATATTTTTACAGTTAATGACATCTAAAAGCGAAACCAACGCCTTCATTTATTTTTGTATTCGTGACTCGCACTAAAAAACCTCTGGTGGTGGATGGTTGCGTAAACTTACCGGACAGCATAAATTGATCATAATTAATGAATCCCCCGCCATAGGCCATCTAAAAAAGGGCTGATTGCGGGTAAATACTGTAATTGTAATTGAATGTATAACCAGAAAATAGAAATAATAGAAAAAGAAAATAAATGATGTTTGAAAAGAAAATATCCAGCTTTCAGAGAAGAAGAAAACTCGCATTGCGTAGTTAGGTAGCTCGCATAGTTAGGTTGAAACAAAATTACATTTCCATGAAATCAGGCATGAAAAATAAGTATAATAGCCAAACCAATAATACCAATAAGTAATAACGATACCCGATTGATATTCTCCGTGCTCGCCAGGTGATGTTAGTGTCTGTCTGCTGGCGTATCTTAAATTAATATTTTTGCCCGCCTAACGCCACATACCGGCAAGGTGATGAAATATTTCCCCACCTCTGTACAAATTAAATGGATTTTAAAATAATTATAGTTGGTCGCTAGATGGCGCGCGGACGATATTTGTTGAGCATGACGCTTATATCGTCATTAGTTAATGGCAACAGTCACAACACGCACAATTGTATTTGTGAGATACATCGCTTTGATGGCGTGATGCCGACATATAATGCCGCGTGTTGGAAATAAAACAAACTCGACCATCTCACCCCTCCTCCCCCACCACCTCATTCTCCTCAATGGGGCCCCCTGTACAGGTGGGGACACAACCACCAACCTGCATGAGACTGCACGCGATGGAAACACTGGCAAAATTATTACCGCCTGAGGCCCGCTTTCCGCGACTCTTTTGATGCACATTTTTGTGTTTTTCGTATTTTAAATGACCCGGCGATCCCATCGACAGCTATCGACACCGCGACACCTGAAACTGAAAAAACTAGAACTGCGACAAAGCGTGTGCCTCTCTGCTCAAACAAAATACGCATCGTTTTCTGACGACGTAGAATAAAATTGGTAAACTAACGCTCTACATAAATCGTAAACGCGTTCATGGTACGGTGGTCATTGGGTAAGACGCCCATTGTCACTATTCTACGAGCTATGCTTTATTTATGTATTTTACCTGTATCATACACAGGTGTTCGGATAAAAGACATAAATAAAGCGTATAAATGTTTTTCTTTATTTTTTATTTTATTTGAACGCATTGATACGCAATAAAAATCGCTTTTGTCATTTATCTTATTTTAGTTGAACGCAAAAAATGTAATCTACGCACTACAGCCAAACAATGTCAAAACTAAGTCAAACGTTTTTATACCGCCGACAGAATGTAGAGAAAATTTCAAAATCGTGTCAGCAATTCTAATAAAACCTCTCGTGTCTCACTTCGATAAAAAAATGCCGGGCAACACATTGTCTTTAACCGCGTCGTATGATCGCCACGCAATTCATGTGTTGGCAAAATATAAAATATTTATTTTTTCCATGTACAAATACAAATTAGGTGTTCAAATTCGCGTTATTGAAACAGCTGAACTGGGCTCACCAACCAGTCACTGGTTGCGTGGTGTCCATATACATGTATGGTATGGGGGACGATTCGATGATACAGGTGTACAAGCCACATGGCTCGCAATAGACAATTGCGGTGACAGATGTCAAAAACGCGATTGCGTTCCCTTGTTTGCCACGCACCCATTACATTTTCGTTCGCGATACTGTCAAGCACACGCGAATACAAGCAACGCTTTCATTAAAAAATCCAAGCTATTCCACCTGGGGTACGCTTAGACATCACCAGCACAGACCCCCGCCACGTACCACGACCATACCTTATAGGGCACAACAAAATTAATTTAACGGGATATCATTGACGACAACACCCTCCGGGCACAGTTCTGTTTTGAAAGTACACGTTTTTCGCGTTCCCAATCATGACGGCGCGGACACTGACGACGGGCGAAAAAACAATGATGGTTATAACGATGTTCGGGCTCTTGTGCGTCTCGCAATTTTGGTTCAATTATTTGTTGGTGATTCGCATTCTCGAGCGAGACCACGGATCCACGCAGTTGGGCTTCGCCAAATGGATTCTCAGATCCATAGTCGCGCCGTTGCAGGGCATATCGATATGCCGGCAGTCATTATAATCGGCGAACAATTATCAACCAGAAACTAATTCGTAAAAGGACTCACTTAAGACACCCGACTAATTTAAATTTTCACGCTGCACCAAATTGTTTTCAATCAATTTGTTGGATGATTTCACTATAGAGAAACAGTAATTTCCGATGTACATTTCAAAATTAAAAATTATTTGAGCTTTAAATTGAATTTTAACTTACTTTTTTTTAATGTAATAACTGGAAACAAAACGGCTCGTCGGACGAAGGGAAATTGATTTTTAAGAATGAAATTTAATTAGCAAGGAAAACGCGAATTATTCCCTCAACTCCGGGGATACATTATAAACCAAAAAAGCAAGTTCCCAGCACCATTTGTGCCAAACTCGTTCGTTCTATCGTTTCGAAGCTACCTTTGCTGAAAATGGCCGCCGCATTGCACGAAAAGTCAGCGTCTGTGACACATTCGAGGCCACTTATTTTGAGACTAGGTGAGTTATCGCAAAACGAATACGACTGCAGGCGTCAGTCGAACAGTGAATCAAAACAAGATCGTACAAATGTGAGCAAGGTTCTACGTTTACCTCTCGTAGACTTCGAATAATTTAGAAAAATTGTGCGGATCGTGGTACGAAGCGGATATTGAAACGTATATTGTATTTAAAGAAAAAACGAAAAAAAAAAATACTTTTTACGACCTAAAAAACAATAAATGAGATTTAATAATCGAGACGAAGTATTAGTAGCCTGAATCTTTCAATGGTATATTCGGTTTAGTCGCTATAAATATTCGTTTTGTATTATTTTGTAGTCATTCCAGGCATGAATCATCAGCTCAGTGTTACCCATCAACCATATATGAAATTTGAGATTTACAAACGTCATATTTCTTTCCTATTTGGAGACAATGTTATGGTATACTCGTATTTGCAAACGAATTGAACCGATGTTGAATAGTAAATTAAAAAAAATCGTTTTAATTCCCTAATGCACAAACTAAAAAGAAATATTTTTGTTTACCTTCTTTCTCTCACATCTAGATTCCGACAAAGAGGAGTACGGTTAAACGATCAGGCCATCGTCCAGTCGAGATGAGCATCACCACGGTTCACAATATCCACGCTCACAGTTCGCTGAAAACCGGAGAGAATTTCGCCGGAACAAACCCAGTGGCACACGCAGATTCCGCAAAGCACTAAAGACCGGAAAAAAAAATTGAAACTTTTTTTTAATTTAAACAATCGAAAAACGGGGCATCACCACAAGAAAATTTCCCCAAATCGAATGCCTCTTACAATAGAATCATCCGCACTCACTCCACCGTCTGAATGCACGCGGTGATGGGAACAATGCGCAAAATGGAGGATCTAGCAATGGAAGATAAGATGATGGTGACGTCCAACGACAGACTGCACGCCGCGCCACTCAACGGCGTGGCTCCACGTAAACGAAGCCTGGGCGGCGGTAGCGCCTCCGTCGGCGGGAGAAACACCAACAAGCCCTCGTTACGAGAAGTGGACAAATGGAAGCGGGTGGCCGCGTACAAGGCAGCCACCAAACAGCGACCGACAGCCAGCTCAACGGCCGAGCCGGCCTACCTAAACGGACGAAAAGTGAACGGTCGACGAGAACGCGACGACCGATTGGCGGAAACGCCCAGCGACGCGACTGGCGGAACCCGATCGACCAATCAGGGCGCGGCCACGTGCACCGGTCGATCGGGATTCGTCGAGGAGAACTTGCCGATGGATCTGAGCCGGCGTACGACCGACGACGATCGCCTCCGGGAATGGTCTGTGGACGAGGATGAGGATGACGAACCGGAACACCACCGCGGTAACGGTAATGGACGGCGTCACCGTGGAGACGACCATTTCGTTCGATTCGAGGTTGGCCGGGGAGACGACGACGAGATGTCCGCCCGATTCGACGAGCCGCTCAACCTCTCCCGAACCTGCACGGACCCGTTGGAAATACCCACCCGGTGGAACGGCCACCAAACGCGCGCGCCAGCCAGCAGCGGTCATTCCACCAATAGTGGCTCGTCGGACGAGCACCACGGACAATCGCAATCCAGCCACGGCTCGGCGCCCCCGGTTCTCCAGCAGAAACGAGTGCGCCTGGAGGAGATGGTCAACCTCATCCGCAAGTGTTCGGGCGTAGAGGACCCAGCGCGGAGACACGATGACGTTAACACCGTCCACCACAACGGTGGCCACAACTGGAGTCGCAATCACCACCACCACCATCAGCTCGAACGCCGTCGCTACCCCTACCAGCGACACCTACCGACCAACGGCGGCAACTACAACGGCGACGACGGATACGACATCGCCCGCAACGGAGCTGACGAGTACACCGACGAGGAAGACGATGAAATGGACGTTGCCGTGAACGGTCACCATGCTCCTCACCGCCAATCCACGCTGCAGTCTGATTACGACGATAGACGCGAGATGGCAACCCATTCACCTTCATATCACCAACAACACCAGCAGCAGCAACGTCGTCGACGAAAGAGTGCCACGCCCTACCGCGGCGGATACACCACCTCCCCGCCGCCAACCAACTACTCGCCGCGCTCGGCGCACCGTCGCGCCGACAACTACCACGCCGAGGAGGAACGCCGACGTCGATCGCCCGACTATGACTTCGAAGATCGGCCGGAACACCAACCGATTCGGTTGGAAGTGATCGCCGCTTCCTCCACCGCCCTCCCCACCACCAACGGACTCCACAGTATGAGCTACCCGATGCTGCGTCAGAAACTGCAGGAGCGACATCCGGCCAGCACCCAGACCACGAGCACCCTCTCCCCCGACCACCACGTCGATGATCGCACCTCCACTCCTGACGAGGACGACCAGCAACCGGACGTGGTACGTAGTCACGGCCGGGCGCACCCATTCCGTCACCGGAAGCGGCACGACATGGACGAGATGGAAACAGACGACCACGATCGTCACTCCAACGGTGAGGCTAGCCTCCGCGGTGTCCATCCGTTGCTCACCCAACATCAGCATCTCCAAAACCTGCTGGCAGCTACAGCAACGCCGCTCCCGTTCTACGTCCACAGCGTGTGGCAGGGGCTGCAAGGATCGCTAGTGGTGACCGACGCCAATACTTCACCAGTCGGCTCGCAGCCGCTTACCCTGCAGCTACCTCTGTCTATGAACGGCTCGGGTCCGCGATCCGAATCTCCCAGATCGATCGAAGACGATGATGACGACGATCAGTCCTCTCCCGAGACGCCGCACCATAAGAACAGTGGCGGTGGCATCGTGACTAGTGGCGCCACCCACGGCGGCGGATTGGTGGCCATTGCCTCGGAGGTGGCGAACGGCGCGCTCTTCCGTAAGAGGGCGCCGCGGGCGTTGACGGGGAAACACGTCAAACACGGGACCGGCGCCAGTCCCACCACGTTACTCACCCTGCGGCAGAAGATCGAGCAGAAGCAGCAGCAGCAGTTGGTGGCGCCGACGGTGAAACCGTCGGGCGGCGGGCAGAAATCGAAGGCGGGGTCGGAGGGAAACGCCGTTCTGCTCAAGGCGATCAAAGCTAGCACACTGCTGCAGAAGAAGACAATGGTTTCCTAAAAAAAAACGAAAATCGAAAAAGAAAAAATGATTCCTACATTACTGAACGTATACATGTAAATAATTGTCATTCGAATAATTGTGTCATTTGGTTTTTTATTTTTATTGTTCGCCATTGTTTACTACTACTACTTGCTCAATTTTGTTACAATTTATTTTCGAAGAATTATTTTTTGTGCTAAATTCCTATTAAATGAAAAAGAAATACGACGGCACAGCGATATCCTAAAACATTCCAATAACTTCGCGTAGTCGACACAGAATTTAAAATATATTTTATAGTTTATTGAAATCTAATTAAAATTACATTTTTTCGTGTGTCGTTGGACCTATAAACAGACACTACTAGTTCGTTAAGTTCTAGAGGCTAGGGACAATTTCATGAGTTACTCGAACATGAAACTGTTCTGGGGGGAAAAAACCTCACACGATGTTCCACATGTTCCTGTAAAATTCACTGAGACAAAACGATAGTTGGCGCGTTTGTAAAAACAGTCATCAAATAAATGGCATGCTAACTGTCGAGTGTTATATCTGTAAATACATTTCATTGTGCTTTTATTTTACACGTAGTTTAGATTAGAAAAAAGTTCGTTCAAATGCAGTTTCGAAAATGCTCACAAAATTATTTCAAAAAATATGCAACACTGATAGTGACAATGTTATTTTCTACGTTTAAATATATTTTATTTTGCCATGATTAAGTCATTCGAATAGGCTCAGGAGAACTATTTTGTTTAAGACAGTTTAATTTTAATTTGGGAACAAAACCAACTGATCTGTGAGATCAACTGATCTGGATTTAAAGTTCTTCGCTATTTCATCTGTGAGGTTAATATATATTTTTTTAATTCGACAGTATAACGTCTTGCCAATTTCTATACGAGAAGCAATGGTGACCGATTCATTTTTGAAATAACCAGTGAGCATTTGAAAAAATCCTGCATTCTGAATTGGAAACTTTGTAACGCGCCTGTTCGCAGCCGCCAATTGGATAACCCCCGGTGTAAACGCCCCACCCCCCGCAAAGATTAAATATCTTGCGAAACTTTTCCATTTTTTTCCTAACTCTTTTCTGTAGCTTTGGGACGTAATTACAAATTAATTATTTCAAATTAAAAATATCAGTTATAAATTTGTCGAAATTGGTCATAAAACGTAGACAAACCAGTTAGAAATTAATTTTAAAATGTGGTCAAGTTTAATTACCGTAAACGTCATGCACGCACAAATCTAGAAAAAAATCACGTTTGCCCTTGTTAAATATCGGCACCGCTATAAAGCGGCTCGCTGGTATTTGATTATGAAAATAACCCTTCAGTAAAATATGGTTAGATATAGACAGTATCATGTGCGTCACGCATTCATAATTCATTAAGCTGTCGACATCGTGTTTAAATGAAATGGCGCCAGATGCTCTTTTTAGAAACCCTTCAAAATGTATCTTAATTTATTGCCCCACGTCACAAACCATCCACAGTAAATGTCGCTCAGTTTTATTTTCTTTTGTTATTTTTTTTTTAATTTCCCTATTAACACAACATGAATTTGAAACTGGATTTATGGCTCCAGACTCACTGTAACCATCTGAGCAAATTATGCACGTACATCGTACCAACAAACAAAAGGTCAGCCAACAAATTTGAAAACAAAAAATGACTTACAAAAGAACTTCGAAGCCATTATAATAACAGGTTATAGCTTAACCAGAGATTATCAAAGCGGATAGTCAAAAAAAAAATTAACCATATATTCGAGAATTCGGATAAACGTTCCCCCGACACGCAATTTATCGAGGAACCTGCTCGTTTAAAAGTCAGACTGGTTTACGTGGTCATTTGTTAGACTTTAACTACACATACCGGTACAGACATTTTTTTTTTAAATAAGAATTCACATTTCATGTTTGTATTTTTTATTTTTTTTTTTTGGCTAAACCTAAATTTTTATCAACTACGACAAACGCAATAATACAGAAACTTAATTCAGCAATTGGCCTTGGATGTCTACGAACACTGTCTAGTAGTGGAAGCAACTGTTGATTTTTTTTTAAACCACCGCTTAAGTCTGTTTCCAAGGACAGGCATCCGGAACGGAAAACAAAAATGAGCCACTTTACTTAGCGAAGCACTAGATCTTAACTCGAAACCCGCACTTTATTTACTTTAATAATATTTTAATTCCCTCTGACCACATCAATTAAATTAAGCCAATTTTACAAAGTTCTGCGTGTCCTTGGGACAAGCTAAATTCGAGTCCGTCTGACCTTGGAACAAACAAAATAATTCGGATGATCAAATCATTTGTAAATAAAAACACGTTCCTATAGACCCTCTCTTTGTTTAGTGTAGCATTCTACAGTTGAAGAATATTTCCTTTCTTTTCCTTCTTCGAAACACTTTTACTTATTCTGTTTTCCTCAAAATCAAAGCCCGGTTATCTAATTTTTGTATAATACCTTTAAAGGTCGAAAGTGTTTTAAAAGTGTGAACTACAAGTACATTCCTAAAAGATCTTATTCAATTTTAATCTTGCCCGATAACGTTGTATACGCATTGTACAGTTGCTTTTGTGCACACGAAATATGTAATTGTAGTTGCTCGAATGAGCTAGTAGTGAAAATATATTGGGTTGTGATTATTTTTTTTTAGAATTTTATGATTCGGCGGGCAGCATATTAACAGCCGTCAAATATTTTTCAACACATTATAAATATTGCAAAAAAAAAAGATAGACGCATTTGCACGAATGTAATATGCTTGAGTGTTCGTTGATAATATATGTATCGACAACATTGGCACAGCAAATGTCTGTAGTATTTGTCAGTGCCAATTTATAATCTCATCGACGAGGTGCATTAAGTACGCAAAGTTTACTACGTTGTACCAAAATGTAACCACCAATATTATTTAAATCTGAAAAGTTGTACAGAAAATTATAATCTTTTGGTGGAAATTTGTAGCCGCCAAAGGTGGTGCACGAAAAAAATTGATATAAGTTTGTTCCTAATTAGCAATACATGTGTATTTATCACCTATTCTTCAAAGATTTATGCCGTTTAGGCGAAAAATCCTGCCACTAAAGGTTTTGCCATTTGTATAGAAAATTTGAATTGAAGTTTTGGTGACGGCATTTAAAATGTTGCAGCTGTGACGCCAACGAATGTAAATCCATTTTTTATCTTACTATAGAGTCTTACGATATATACTATTGCCAATCTATTTGCCAACGCAACCTATTTTGTAACTCGCATTTGCAGACGTGTGCGCCAATATGTTCCTTAAAGTAATGATGTGATGACTTATATATATATATATATATATGTTAGCAACATTGTTCCACATATTTTTTATACATATAACTACTCTGTATTCAATGTTTTATTATTACTTGTACAATTGTCCAGAAAACAAGCTATTTTTCTCAAATTCAATAGCGTTAAACGGCCGCTAAAAAAAGCACCACATTCATTTTAAAGTATGGCGGTTGCAATGTGGCGCCGACAAAAATGCACTTACGATTTCTTCTGGAAGACGAGAGATGCTACTTTTTGACCAGTCTTTCCGCCAAACGAGAATTGTGGCATCTCAATTTCGGCGTACAGTTCAAAAACTGAAACGATATAAAACGGTGATCGATCGATTATCATTTATTATCGATTTATTTTCATCAAATTCTAAAAAAAAGGGAGAAATTTTTCATTCCGTTTTGGACTAACTAACCAATACTTGAGCGCCACCAACCAAATTAATTAAAAATATTTTTGGCACGGTTCCTGAAAATTTCGCAACTGCGAACATCCTTCCATTTTTTATATTAAATAATTATTAGTACCCTTTCTATTAAACATACTCAAAAGTATATTTTAAAAATATATAAATATTTACATCATAATTTTCTCTTAGCAGAACCAATGTTTGATTCACTTCCAGATTACATTTCCTGCGTGTGCATATTCCTTTTTCGTGACATTCAAAATGTGATAAGTGCTTTCCAAATCATAAACATCGTTCCTAATTACCTTTTGTAAATTGCTCGGTTAGTTCTTCCCTGGTCCAATTGCACGACGTCAGCAGCAGGAGACCGTCGTCCCGTAACACATCGTGGACGTTGCGAATGTAATTCCTACGCTTGCTGACGGCGTCGTCAGGGTCCAAACTAATGGCATCGTACGTTCCTATTGAGATATTTTTGTAAGAAACGTGAAAAAATTAGCGAGAGACTACGGATTTTTTTATGAAAATATTTTTTTTTAGATTTATATAGTGGTCTGTGCATTGTAATAAAATGTCAATTTATACAAAAACAAATACTTGCCTTTGTCCGTGCATACGTCGTATTTTTTATCGAGTGCCGTTGTCTCGTCTGTGTTGGGAACGTTGGATTTATTTACGATATTGCAAACCTGCAAATCAAAATTTCATGTTTGTTTTCAGACAGAAGTACTTTATAAAAAACATAATTAATTAATTTGGGATCGTTTGGATAAAAGTTAAGGCTAAGGTTTAAGGCGAGATTTTTACCTTAATTCTGAAAAATAATTAGCGATCTGAACAACCATGCAAATCCATTTGAACAAAATAAATTGACATTGTGTAACAAGTCATATTTGGAGCAGAAAACATAAATATGTGTTGCCAAAAAAAAAAAAAAAAAATGAGTTTTCGCAATAATTTTTTTTTTATTTCAACGGAGGAACTAACCTCAAATGTTATTCCTTCTCTTTTTTCATTAGTCTGCAATATTTGATTGGCAAGCAGAATAGCATTCTCAGAGTAATCGATTCCAGTCAGATTGTTGTAACCCAGTTCCTGCGCGAAGAAATCAAAATATCACAATTTACTCCACGAAACAAAATAAGGTAATCCATTTATCACCAACGCAACAAATCAAATGTAAAGTAGAATTTTTAACGAAAATTTTAATCGTGGACAACTTTAGGTGCAAGGCGGCGAAATAATCCATTATTAACATTGAAATCTGAATTCATAATCCGAACATTACAATCTGAATTTATAATCTAAGCATTACAATCTCAATTTTTCGTCGAAGTGCAGTTTTAATTATTTTTTTGACATTTCAGGCTAAACTCCTGAATATAATCTGAATAATTCACCTGGATTCCACAGATACTGATCATTAATTTTCTTAATTTTTTTTTTCTTTCCTAAATTTTATTCTGACTCGCCAAATTTTATTCGAATTTTAAACATTTTTTTAAGATTGTCATGAAGTTGTCATGATTTTGGTTTACTCAGCAATAAAACTGCTCTTACATTTTCTGACCGTTGGTCTCATCATGTCGGGTCGGCATCGTTAAAACGAAAAGGGTATCGTAACATAAAATGGAATCGTCATGTTGGGTCGACATCGTTAAATTAATAAACCTACTGTATACCAACCGTACCAAAAGTTCGAAGAGGAACATGCCGTTTCCAGTTCCGATATCCAAAATTGACGATCGCGTGTTGATACTGCCGCAACCGGTCATCCATTTTATAATCCGCTTAACAACGTTAGTTCCGAACCACACTTCGCCCTCGTCTCCGTGATCCGCGAAGTTTTCAACCTCTCTAGTGTAGACATCATCCCAGCTAGAAATAAAAACAATTTTTGAGTTGCATTAGACAATATTTATAACTTTAAAAAATGGATAATTCGATACCGGGCCATGGCCAATCAATGTCAAATGTTGATACTTTTGTGTACAGTAGTAGATCATTGGCAGAAAAACAGTACTTGCGTGGTAATATGACTATAGGTCCGGTTAAAGATTTCATGCCAACATTTCTAAGTGATAAGTACTACAAGATGATTTTGTTTCGGTCAACTCTGATCGGTAATGTCCTTAATTAAGGAGAAATTTTTAGAAACAATTTATGTAATAAACACTAATAAGTATTTCAAACTTTGGCAAATACGTCAAAATCCACCGCCAAAAGCGAAAAAGCCATGCTGCAATTTCAAAGTCCTTCACGCTATCAAGCGTTAACAAATTGCACATATCCGAAAATAGTGAATAAAAGTGGATAAGAGTGGCTCTCAGGAAAGAATCCTGGTGGGATTAGTAATGTTTAAACGCCCCCTTTTTCGATGGTTTTCCAAATCCATTTCAATCAAAACTTATGTTTGAAGAAGGCTCAAATCACTTTGCAACTTACTATTCCCTTGTTCCAAGTTTTGAAGGAGGAAGTTCTTCGTCCAACAACGACATAATTAATTCGCTGCCCAAACAAAAACGCGAAAGTAATTAAAAATAATTATCCACAGAGTCAAAGTGCGTTATAGTCTTGCTAAATTTTCCGAAAATTGTTGACAAACCACTAGATTCTCGAGACAGAGAAAAATCTTATTTTCGGCTTGTGTCTTGCGTCTGTGTTTAGATGATAGTCTTGTGCATAGGTCTTGTCATAGTGGGTCTTGTGTTACAAAAAAAGGTCAGTTTCTCTCGTGGTACATATGGCGACATCTATTGATAGATGTGTGAACGTTAATTTTGCTTCACGAGGGCTGTCCACAATGTTCATTATAATTAAATAATATATTAATTAAGCGAGTATGAATTAATAAAATTTTATAAATTGGATTTTTCTTTGACAGGAACCTATTTTGAACTGTTTCAGAAAATAAATTGGGAGAAGAATGTTTCGCCTTTTATCACCTATAATTTTATTTTTGCTTATTTCAGGGCGCCCTCGCGTAGGATGACGTCAGAAATCCCGTGACTTTCTTCAGACGCCATTTTGCGTGAGAATTGGGCGAAACGGATCAGACTGTCGTTGAATAAGGTAAGCTATTTCCGATTATTTTATTCATTTTTCAGTTACTATTGTTTTATAATTGTACAACAAGCAAATGAGGACCTTCTACTTTTGTCGGGAAAAGCATACTTTCTTTCTGTATCAGCTCTGACATCATTTTTGTGTCGATTTCGTAAGCAACAATTTCATCTCAAAGGGACGATGATCAGCTGTCCAGAAATCGTATACATTAGAGTTTAAATGCGTTCGAAAACGGGGGCGTTTAGAATTCCGATTATATCACTAGATGGCCAGCAAACGTCTTCTCTATTTACTGTAACGATTGAAATGAAAGTTTAGCGCGCCCCAGCTCGATGTACTTACAAATTTGGATATGTTTAGCGGGATAGGGGGGATGGTATGCATCCGCCCAATTAATTTATTTTTACTCCCTAGTCGCCCAGTCATTTACAATTGCGTAAGATAACGATTGAGGCAATGCCAATTTTCGCGTGAGGGCGCAGCTCTCGAACCAAAATAAGATCAGGTTTGGTTTAGCTTGTGTCTGAACGGAGATCCGGGGCCAGACCTAGGTCATCGTGCGATAGATTTAGGCCTAGTCTACTTAATCGCGTTTGGAGGACCATAGGCGCAACTCATTCATAAACGGATTACGGTACAAGCCCCTCGTGTTCGTCTTTCACCATATCTAATCTAAAATCTAAATCTAAATCTAAACCTAAGTGGTGCTACTACGCATTTAATTGCTATTTTTAAAGTGCATAAAGAACAATTGGACCCATCCTCTAGAGCGTTGGATAGGCCTATAAATAGGTTTAGGCGGGGAGGTGTGCGTATGATCCATATGCAGGAATCTGCCTATTACGCCTCCCCCTTTACAATCGTTACAATGTATTTTAGATTTTTAAATCGTATGCTTGGGAACATGTGATTGCATGTGACCATTTATTCAGCTGTTTACCAGGAGCATGCAAACATGTAGGCCCTACCGAGGTTCACAGCTGCTGTAGCTTAATATGAACAGTCATTTTTGTGTCATGCCTACGACATCCGTTCGATTATTTTTTTTACTCGAGAAGTTCGCCACGAGACTGGCCTACTACATGCTTGTCAGAATGTAATTGTACTCTGTTACCTTAATATGCCTAACCTTCTCTACCCTGTCGTACTGTACAAATTTGTCTGAAATCAAACCTTTGTCTTATAAGGGTCAATATTATATTGCTTTCCAAAATTTTCTCTGGCGTAGGACAACATACATGTTATGTGTACCTGTAGACTGTCTTATCACTCCTTTCGTATGGAAGATCAAATAAACTCGTAATACAAGTTTCGAGTGGGTGTATCTCCCAATCGCGTTAGTTCCTGGTTCTATTCGGTTTGAGCTGGGATTCCTAGAAACCCAGTGTCAAGTTGAAAATAATTGAACTGTACAGTTAACTCGAACGTAGCCATATGACCTTTAATCAAACAATTTTGTGATCCATGCATTAGCGCACAATCTTTTGTTCAGCCATGTTCCCGTCTAGCAAATAGACGTTGAATCTCGACAATGTGGTTGGAGGGGATATTA
>JAUJYS010002672.1:0-14328 GCA_033995665.1 Melogona broelemanni | reverse complement strand
ACTGGTCCTCGGACCCCCGCCATAGGCCCCCCAAGGGGCTGCTTGCGGGTTCAAATTGTAAATTGTAAATTGTAAATAGGTGACAACATCGTGCACAATATCGCAATTAGTTAAATAGATGATCGAATGCATAGGCTTTCGGTTTTCCTTTATATTTTTTTAGCTTAATCAATTAACAAGCATAGATTATCGCGCTAGGAGAAAAATAAGCGATTTTCTCCGCAACAATATAGTAGAAGCCGGATAAATCCCCCCCCCCCCAACATCGGTGTTATTCTACGACGACATTCCGTCAATCAATCATCTTCCCCACCACCCCCATCCCCCCCAATCTTCGTCGATATCCTCATTCATAAGCTGCGAATGAAAGGCGGGAGATGTGATGGTGGCAACCACCAAAGACCAACGCGCTCGAAAGACAAAAGAGTCATTCGGAGACAGCCGAGCGAAAACGTAAGACGTTACGCTCTAAGACGATTTGGAGGTCCATACACATACCCGAGAACGTCTTGTCTTTCGATTTTGCCAACCGCCACTTGTGTGAATATACAAAAAAAAAATAACCCCGACCGTTCCAACTGTAAGTAAGCCTTCCACCCTTCCCCGCCAGTAGTAATCCGCTTACAAAATTTGTAAACAATGTGACCAACACGTATGTATGGTGAAACGCACCACTCCCACCACACCTCCCCTCCATTCAATGGAATGAAAGCAACGCCGAATCCGATCTAGCTTTTCAACGCGTTGAATACGATCACCGAAGCGAGAGCGCGCGGTGAAACATCACCGTCGTTCCAGGAACGTCTGAAACGACACCTGGTGTTAATACGGAACAATTTCGAAACTGCTTGCAATGACTGTAATGACGGTATTGCGGCGACATTGGTTGGAATTGTTTTTTTTTAATCTTTTTCTCGGTTGGTGGGGAAAAAAATGGTTATTTGGAACGATTCTATAGCTAGCTAGTTGCGACCACATTATTTCTCGGTAAACATTTTCGGTGAGCGAGTTTTATGAATTTTCCTATTTCGCCACACAGCTGTTTCCTATTTATCTGAAAATGCGATTTTAACTAGAAATAAAAAATTGTTGGGATGTTTTCTTTTAAATTACCGAACGATATTTTCTCAAAATAAAATGTAGGCATAGGCAGTAATCAGTTTCATTAAATAAAATTAATAAAATTCAGTATTTTTTGTGTTTTAACTTCAAAATTACCCCCCCCCCCAACAAATGTATTCCATGCTCAACTTATGTGGCGATTGCTTTCTGATGTCCGAGTTCTCCAATATATAGCCGTCAACATGTATCATCACTTCTGCGATTTCATTAACCTGTTCGCCAGTCAACACGTCAACAACACTTTCACCACAAACACGCGCATGATGTTGTGGGACACGGTCAGTTCAATTACCAACTAAATGGCATTTCATGGATACAGACACTTAAATTTTGCTATCCCTTTCACATCCATCCAATCACTATACACTATTTCAATACAATATTTTACATTTGATATCTATTTCGAATCACGCAGATTAGTTACCGAAGCAACTTTGAGGTCATGTGGAAAGTATTCACCAGGCATCCGTTGCAGGATCTTCACGAGTACGTGGGCAAGACGGTAGGTGGCTAGTCATACATTAAAAAAAATGGCTAACGACTAATCGATATATTCGTTGTTGCCTTCTTTGACTTTTAAACACGGTTACAATAATTCGATATAACTGGAAAAAATATTTGATTTTAATACTCTTATCATATATTGGGAGTAAATTTAAATCTTTGTTTTTAATGGCCATCTTAATTGGTTTGAAACTGCATTTTTAAATGGTTGAATTGCCCCTGAATTTTGACTGGCTCTGATCTTGGAATATTTAAAAGGGTTGTAATATTTAAATAAGAAAACACAAATAAGAAATTGTATTCTAGAGAGTGTATTTAAACTGAAGAGCTCAACATAAATGACGAAAAAAAAATAATTCGAAAATATTGAATATCGCCAAGAAATAGGCGGCTACAATTCTTTAAAATTGATAAAAGAGTCCGTTCACAGGAATTCGTCCGAGTAAACCCTAACGAATGCACTCATGACGATCAGAATATCGCGCCGCGACAGCTTTGCTATGCAAAACTATAATCCGAAGAACTATGGAAAGCTTAGCGGTGGAATTTTTGTTGTCTGTGAAGTGTCGATAGCGAAAGGAGCAATAATGTAAAAAAACAAACTTGTCAATTTTTTTCTCCCCGACATACCTCTATTCACAAGGTATGCTTTCGAGACGTCGTCTTTCCACTTTTGCCTCGCATGATATTCGGGATGTACTACAATATGCCATTGGTGAGTGACCGCGGAGGATAACTATTTCTGATGCTGATTAACTTGAGCATATTTGTGTATGTTCTTGCCAAATCCTGAAAAAAGTTTCCCTAATTTCCCTTACTGAACACAGATTAGCGGCTGCGAAGGTAGCGGTCTGTTTCACGCCTTCGCTCATCACGTGACACACCGTCTGCAAGTTCAGCAGAATTTGAAACAGGTACATTTGTCTTCAAACAGTATGGAGCAGCACTGTAATGCAATAACGACAAACGCTGTAATGTAACAATAAAACAATTAACAACAGAGCCTATATTTTAAATTGCAAATACACATTATACACAGTTTATATAGAGCACGATTTTACACACATTTTTTTAAACTAATATGTGAGTTTATTTTTGGGATTTTTCCATAAAGGTTAAAATAAATAAATAAAATAAAAAAGTTTTTAAAAAATAAATTAAAAAAAAATGATATTAATAACAAATTTATTACAACGTGTTCCTAGAAATGTTATTGATTAATTTATAAGGTAATTTAATTTTAAATCACTTCTCGAATCGTTTAAACATAAATTAAATTTTTTCTCATTAAAGATTCCAATTAAAATGTACGATTGGATAAAATGAAAGAGTCTACATACACTGTATTTTTAAACTCAAACCACCAGTACGAAACTCAATTAATTGAGCTACTAAAATTTAACTGATAATGGTGTTTCGTTTTTCCCTAAAAACACAGAACGGAAAAGTGAGAGTGACCGTGCTTACTCGCAGCACCACCTACAGGAAAATTCTGAATCAAGATCGGGTTAGTTTTTTTTTTCTTTGGTCGCATTTGCCGTTAGAGACCGTTAGAGATGCTGCATCGCCATTATTTCATTAAACGAATGACCAGTGGAAATTTTGTGTGCATACAAGCTGATCGTGGATTTTTAGTGAAATTAACGATTTTATTTCAGCTCTTGAAGGCGCTCAAAGCGAAAGACAAGGATTTGGATGTTCGCACGGTAGATTTCACGTGGTAATATATTTTTCTCTCGCCAAAATGTTTAAAAAAAAAATCCCCAAAAACAATTGAAACTTGTCGAAAAAAAATCTCATAGAATGTCAAATTCAGGAAAAATTCAGAACGTCTCATAGTTTAAAAATAATTATGATGAAGACTAATGTACCATGAAATTGGATTACTAATACAGTGACTTCAAACAATTATGTTACTGAATCAAAAAAATACCTAAAGGAAACTAGCGAATAATCGTTCCTAAAAACGACATGTTCAAATTACAAAGTTTCACAATCTCGAAAGTCTTATAACTCCCCGTCTCCAATCGGTCCCTTAACCCCATACATCCCCATTTCATTTTCCCATCAAGTGAATATTCTGTGACAGCGTGACGAGCGATACGATATCTTCAGGCGCAAAACTGACAAGTTCACGTCGACGCCACCAGTCGAAAACTGTCACGTGGCTACTTGATCGAGCGGAGGATCCAGACCCCATTGCCTCACCGCCGCCCATTCCCCTCCCACTAATCCAATGACAATGCGCATATCACCATTCACGAGTTTGCAATTTAACATATTTTAATTCTCAATGAAATAATTTAAATTGTTTGTTGGAAATTTGATGCTAAATCAATTTTAATCAATTTGTTGGAAATTAGAAGCTAAATCAATTAAGTAATGCGATCAATTTTCTGTCTGGTTTTAAATTCGCGGGGTTTCAAAAGCACTAGGAGGTAAACAAGCATTTTTCTTTGAAAATTCCTAAAATGACAACTATTTACTGCACTTGCAAACTACGCGCTTACGTTGTGCACGCAGTGATTGCAAGCACACGGTTTGACGCCTCGAATCAATCGATCTGTATACAAGAAACGTTACGAGTTTGCTGGCTAGAGGGCGCTTGAAGTCAAGCGAATGAATGCGATCCTTCCGGAAAGAGGAAACTATTAAATATCTCGCTAAATTTTGAATGGGTTTATCATCGTGCGTCGGTCTACTAGTTCGAACTTGAATGGGATTAACCTTTAGAGGAGGGTGGGGCGAAGAGAAGATTATCATGAGTCAGACATCAGATAACCCAACTCGCTAGCACTTAACGGCATCAAAGATGTGGAAGAGTAAGACGGGGGCGGGAGGGGGTGGAATACTGGATGCGGAAAACGAGTAAAGAAAACCGGTCATCACCAAAATCATATCTGGCACAAATCCCACAGATCATTTTTTTCGGTGCTCGGATTTCATACGTGCTTCGGCTAGTTCAACTGTCATTCCAATCTCCGTATCAGTGTTTGGAAGGATAGATGAAAATGGTTCTCCAGCCATCCCCACGTATTAACCAAACCACTCCCTGTGTGTATAGATGTGCACGGAATACAGTATGCTGACGTTTTTACATTAGCTACACATACTCGTACATGCGTAGTGTTGGTTGAAAAAGAGCCAGTTTCACTTCCCGATCCTAAGTTCCTTTTCAAAAGGAACATGGAACTTTTCCGTTCCTTTTCCGTTTCTTCGATTAATTGTATTTAAAAGAACCTTAGTAAAGTTATGATGTTTTCAATTTTTTCAAATTTCCATTGATAAAGACTGTGGGCAAGTGTAATTTAGTCGAGCAATTAACATTGCCAATTCAAATTGTTTGATTAAATTAACAATTAACTCCCCTCACATATTGCCATAGCGACACGAGGGGTATAAATCCTGTAGTGATTAAAAAAACAGCGAAGACTACGTTTCCTGGACGCGAACACGGTATTGCGGTACGGCATCAGGGGGAGCTTATTGAAACGCGTTTGCATTGGCAGTGGGCGTTTTGCGTTTACACCCTCGCTTTTTGATTACGGAATTTGCTTGGCGACCATATTTTTCTAAAAAAGTGAAGTCATAGTCAAGTCTCATTTATATTCCCGCCGCGGGCTCACCCGTTCATTCGATCGCCATAAAATTGTTCAGAAGAACCGAATAGGGATGCGGAACCTACTTTAGTCATATTCGTTACAGTTTGACAAATAATTATTCGAGAGGATCACGTAGTATTCTCACATTCGGTCCAGTGTCTATGCCCACGTGTACCACGAATGCAACTCATCAGTGGAGGAGCAGCTGTTATGGTGCGGCAACAGGTACACTAATCCCTCCCCGGTGACGCTTCTGCGCTAGTCTGCTATCCGACATTGTTCAGTCACTACCATCCTCCCCCCTCCAGGTACTCGCTCCCTCCAGGCAGTGCTGCGAATCGCTTAAAAATCGATCAAAACTGTTTTTCCAAATAGTTCCACGCGAGTGCGTTTAAATTCCACGTGAAACCTATTTCGGAGAGCGTGTTGTAGTTTAAAGCACATGCATTATGGAACTAGGAGGCTTACTTCAAATCGCCTGCCAGATCAATAATGCCGTCATAATTCTTCAAATCACTTCTGAAATGTTTGCTAACTCCATAAATTTCTGAAAACTCAAAAAATATCAGAAAAACTCAAAATATGTCTGGAAAACTCAAAATTCCAGTATGTCTAAAAACTCTAAAAATGTTTCAAACTCCCAAAACTGTCTCACAACTCCAATAATATCAGAATAGAATATGTGGCTGAACCACTTGAACCAATTTTATTCCAATACCAGATATTCCCAGAGCACTAAAATGTCCCAAGAATCAATTTCTAATTTTCTCACCTTTCATTAGATTCTGAACAGGCCACAGCTAGTCAAAACTAGCTTCAATGCTGTTAGATAATGTTTACGTGGGCCACTAACCTGGAACAAATAAATTGTGATTAATATATTTTCAATTTAATTCCAGGACCATGGATTTCTTGGAGCAGCTCCGTGTAAGTGTCAACACTCAAGCATTCATATTTCTTAAACTGTTTGCGATCGGCTATATTCCCTTCGCAATTCAAACTCTCTCACCTCTCCAATTCCAGATCTCGCACAACACTGACATCCTGGTGGGCATACACGGCGCCGGACTAACCCACACCCTCTTCCTGCCAGACTGGGCAGCCGTATTTGAAGTGTAAGTAGAGCTCCTGTCCATCACAATAGAGACTTGCAGATTTTTCTCCAAGTGATGTAACGTGTTTAGAAATTGCACGCTGGCGGCGCCTAGCGGCTAGCGAGCTGGGTAGACGCTTTTTGGGGTTGACGCTTTTTTGCGTAATCATCAGCCAGTTACGGTGCCAGACAGCAAAAATCAAACAATACAAAAACAAAAACAAAAACAAAAACAAGCATAAAAATAACTAAAAAATAATCACACGTCGGATTCATTAACCCTGGCGCCACCCTACGGTCACCACACGTATTTCACTCTTCAGTGTATGGGGGGGGGGGAAGGAGAGCAACCTGGTAATTTGAGCACTAAATTTTTCTCACCCGAAAAACTACGGAGGTCTCAGTCTCCACAACGGGGCATTGAACGCCTTTTTCAACCTGAGTCTTAGTTACGTCACAAAGTCACAACACCGCACATGCAGTTCTTAAAACGCTGTGGCGCGTGAAATTAAAATAAAACGGTTGTAATGACATTTACAATTCTGCGATTATTTCTGCCGTATGTCTTTATGCGCGTATGTTTCCATACGCAGCAGTATACAGGGTGTCTCAATAAGAGCGACGGAATCCAAGTTGCGCTCCATTGTCTTTCCATGGGGTTGGGGGCGATAAAAATGTAAACTATCGTCAGCTAATGTTGCAATTAAGTTATTATTTAATTAAAACGTATCTTTTACAATTAACAATTAAATCCGGAGCTTTTTTTGGGGCACCTTGTATACAATGGCTGAATGAGGTCGAAATCTTTGCTGGTTGCCCAAATGATTATCTCTGCACTGACCCATCGAACCGAAACCCTATCAACCACGCATTTTCGTTTAATCTCAAATTCGGATAGAATCAAAAAATAAAAAAACCCACGTTCAACGGCATCCTGCTAACAATCGTTCTGGACGACTTCGCATCACTCCCACCAAATTAATCAGCAAAAGTTTCTCCTACCTTTATCGCGCGTCTTTCGAGGATGTTAATGTTGATGATGGCAATGACGTCAGCATGACGTCACAAATACGGAGCAGATGCTATTGTAGCGCCCACGCGCCAGCCTCGAAGCGTCGCCATTTCCGATGTTTCCGCTGCCCAGTGTGGTCCGCTGCCCTGTGATTGGCTTTCTCTGGCACGAGGATTGTTACGGAACACGTGATCACAATTCTGAAAAATGGATAATTCTTAGTTGAAATACTCCTTCAATCCGACTTAGGCCCGGAAAATACATTAACTTACAACGATTAAATTGCAACTGACTGACAACGATGACTTGCAACGGTGACTTCTTACAATGAATAAATTGCAATTGGAAATTAACACCGGATGCGGTGCGACGGTCTCGGGTTCGATTCTCGGTTCGGACTCTGGTTTATTCGAACCAGAGATACTGGGGAATATGTGCCCTTGTACAGAATCTCCTGTAGTGCTATTCACTAAAAAGAGGGGAATTTCCCCAGTAAAAAAATTAAAACTGCAACGAAATGACCTTTGACTACCTAATATACACACATCAGCTATTTGAAATGTTTCGATAGCTGGTGGAAAAAAAATGTTGTTTTCGTCGCAGTTTTCATAAACCTAATTTGGTATCCTCGAGCGAGGCGCCGCCTGGCGGAGGGCGCCGGCAACACGCGTGAAGCGTTGATGGATCTTGTAGACTTTATGCAAATGGCGTCGAGAAAACCGATTTCTATTGTAATTTTGAACCCGACACTTGTTTTTCTTTTTTGCCGTGGCGCGCGCGCAGCTATAATTGCGAAGACGAAGGTTGCTACAAGGACTTGGCTCGCCTGAGGGGCGTCAAATACCTGACGTGGGAGAATATTGACAAATTGAAGCCCCAGGACAAGGTACGCCCACCCATCGCATAACAGGGTGACCATTGCCGAGTAAAAATCCACTCTTCTGGAATCCACCTTTATTTGTTAAGTTGCAAAATCCGAGTAATTTTAGATTGCAATATTATTTTTTCGGTTCATTTTACCGCTGTTTTCGCACAAATTTGCGCTTTATTTATTCATTTCAGTATGTTTTTAGTTATTTTGGTTATTTTATCGTTAATTTTGCATCCGTTGTAACACTATAAAATATCTGTAACACCACAGATTTAAGTTCTTTGGGATTCTAATAGCTTCTAGATACCTTTTGTATTATTATTATAATTCGTACCGGACGCCAGTGTTTAATATTAAGTTTAACAATATGTCTTTGCCGTTTTCGTCGTTTTGTAGGGTCATCACCCAACAGAAGGCGCTCACGCCAAATTCACTAACTACGAGTTCGACCCAGCTGAATTTGTGCGACTGGTGGGGCAGGCGGCGTTACACGTTCGGGCGCACCCCGAGTGGCGGAGACGCGCCATCGGCGACGAAAAGCAGACGCAGCCGCACGCGGAACTATAAAAAAAAATAGTGACAACAAAAGTTTTGTTATCATTTCACAAAGTTATTTTCTTCTAAATTAAGTTTGTGATCTCGTTTATCTTCACATGACGCGGTCTCGTGATTAACATTCTAATATTTTTGATCTTCACTTTGACGAACTTTCATCCTATCGTCGTAGATTTACTTCTACTACGATACTATATTTAAAATTATTGGACTTCTGACCCAGGTTTGATGAGATTAGTCTCTTTAGCTCAGAATATCTTTAGATAATGAACATTCCTGTCATAAACGGGTTATATTTTTTGGACGGCGTTTAACAATTTTTTTCCTGTACCCCTCGTGCTGCTATGGCAATGTGTAAGGGGCACGCTTTCACCAGAACCCAGTGATCGAATAAACGAGAGCCCGCGCAGGTAATCGAACCCTGGACCGCCGCACCGTAGTCGTTTGCAATACCGACTGGGCCTCAATTGGCCAACATAGTTAGATAGGCGATTCCGTAATCGGTAATCCAACATATACGCGTTGATTCAACATAAGACTACTTAACACTTAACCGGTTCAATTAAATTCGTATTATTTGTTTTGGTCACGAGCGAATAAGTTTTTGAATAGGCGCTTAACGTTGGGCATTGAATTCAAGCTCGTTTCAAAACCAAAAATCACGTTGCTCTATAAATAGAGGGTCCTGATCACTGCGCGTGGGCAGTCACCAGTGCATTGACCCCACGCCAAATTCCAGCACTTAAGATTGCCCGCAACGTTTCACCCCCATTGTGTCGTTCTCTCAACTGTTCAACACGAGGACGTTTCGTCCGTCGTGACGGCGAAGAAAACGTGGACGTCTTGACACTGCCCCATTGATGCTCGCCACCGAAATGCAATTCAGTTAGTTGAGAAGCGGGTGCGCGAGATACAGAGAGACTGAAGGACAAAAGATGGTTCTCCCTCGTTCGCCTTATATAGTGCCATTTTTCCGGACGACACATGCCGTCGTAATTTTAGAACCAGACGGCAGAAGAGTTGAACGGTCTTCGCCAGTGTTGGGCAAGTTCCTTTTTAAAAAGGATTCAGTTCAAGTTCCCGTTCCTCCTATGAAAAATGGAACCTATTTCAGTTCCAGTTCCTGAAATAAATTAAATAACCTGTCCGTTCCTCGTTCCTTTTCAAAATGAACGAGGAACGGATAGTTTATATTGTGATCATAAAATTAAAATAAAATAAAAACTGTTAATGCCGCGAATTGCAGAGCTCGAACGAATTGAAACACTACCATCAAATTTTTTGACCCTCACATTAACGTATTTCTGTCATGGTTTACAGTTGTGGTCAACATGCTTTCATTGTATTATTTGCATATGACAACAGGGTCAACAGTACTAATAATTACCGAGATAACTATTATTCTAAACAATAAGCTAAGTGATGTTTTTCTATGTACAAAAAAAGGAACCTCAGTTACAGTTCCTCAAAAAAAAAACCGTTCCAAACATTCCTTCCATGAAAAATCGGAATTTAGACGCGCAACGAAGACTCTGATAACGAACCCGTTCCTAGGAACGGAACCGAAAAGTTCCGTTCCTCCCAACACTTATCCGAATCTGGTTTATTCTATACCCCCCCCCCATCCACTGTGCGTGGCATTTGTATGTGATATTGCCGTATTTTTAAAGATGAAATAAAATCGAAATGTTTACTACGCATCCAGGTGTCACGTCTATAGTCCACCACCCCCTCCCCTCTCCTCTCGTCATTCGCGCCACCTGGTAGGCGACGGCCGAAATAGAAACAGCGGATAACGTGGTTGCCTCCCTTTGGGCTACGATCAAACAGCGTTGACACTCGCTTTGTGCAAAGACAATGGAGTTGCGCGTCGCATGCAGGAAATGGAGTTCGCCACTTGGCTCATCATCAGAGTTCCCTTATCTTCAGACCAAGTCGTCGCGCACAAACATAGCTGGCTAGAACCAACTACATCTAAACTCCTTCCTGTTTCCTTCTACTCCACCCTCCCACCCTCTCACCAACACTGGGGATAATCTAGTTGGCGTCTGTGATTAAGTTGGTACCTTGCGTTGCCATGTGGTGCCATGTGGAAGAAAAATACCTCTTGAGACATCTTTCAAACGTACTTTAGATTTTTAAATGCATCCGCCAATCGTACTTTCTTACAAATGTATGCTAAACTTCAGAAGCAAGTAAATGTAAAAATAACTTCGTGTATCGGATACAACCTTTTATTTATGCATAGACACGATCATAAATTTTCTTTTTGGGATGCTGCTTCTTTTAAATATTTCACTACGGTAATATTTAATTAATTTATTTTAACGATTGTCTTGAAAGAAGCACTCTCCTATAACGAATCATGGAACGGTCATTCGAGGATCCGTCAAAATTTGAAAGATTAAAATGTTCAATGATACTGAGCTGCGCCCAAAATATCAGCTCTTTAGGACGTATTAAAAGTTGGTTAAAACGGACCACAAATAAGTTGAAACTGACAGACACACAATCAATGTTCATGTCAAGTTAAATAAAAGGTAGTAAAAAATTAAAATTCGTGATAACCCTATGAATGCTTGGTTTCACTGCTATATGAATAGCACCGAAGCTGTTTGTGAATTGAGCTCACTGGCAAAGTCTATTACACTCTGAGCATCACGCAGTCAATTCAATTTCCTTTGCAAATGATGGACAAATAGGATTTGCCTGTCGGTCAAAGACCCTCCTTTTTTTCCACCGGAAGAGCTGCATTACAAAACATGCGGGCAGCATAACCTAGACTTTCTCCTCAGTTCACCGAAGCAGTCAGTGGTGGCCAACAACAAGATTGGAAAGGAGCATACAAACATGCAGGTTTATTGTAGTTTCCCTGCTGACCGCCAGGTGAGCATATGAACAAAGCATTCTGCCGGGAATTCAACCCGCGCTCCCGGAAATAGTAATTGAACACGCTAACCACCATACCACAAGGCACCAATCTCTGCTGTGGCCTTTGTTGGCCCTCACAGGACCAGCGTTGAACAACCCCGCACACATTCCGAGTATACATCAGATTTAACAATGAATAACACAGCGCGTTCAGAAGGAAAATGATGCCGACCCAACGCGTCCATTCCGTATCCCCTCCACCCTCCCCAATCCCACTCTGGAAAGCGGATAGAAAAAGTCATCACGAGAACCGTTATAACATACAACGTGTTCTTTGTGTTTAGCGATAAAGGCATTTACGTCGGAAAAACAGGTGATAAAATTGCATCGCTAGCACTCTTACCAACCAAACATGGGGCTCGACTTGCCCTGGGGCGTTGTTGGTTAACGTGTTTGCCTGCTCTTTCCCTGACCATGGGTTCAATTCCCGACCGAGACCTCCAGAAAAAAAATTCGGTCGAGATAAATTCGGACACGCGCCTTCCCCTTCGACATGGACGTACAGCCGCGGAACCCGCGTGTCAGGTATACGTTAAAAATCCATACCTAGGTCAGAAGCCTAGGCAAGGCCAAATTACAAAGTGATTGTGGGTGGGGAGAGGCTTTACGATGAATCTAAGCGCATCGAACAAATAGCACAAAAACAAAATTCTTTTGTTTTTATGATCCCTGATCACTGTATCGAATAGCACTACAGGAGATTTTGTACCCCTCGTGTCGCAATGGCAATATGTGAGGGGCACATTACCCGAAAAATTTGATGTGTTTAATGTTTTATATTCTCTGTCTGAGACGTTGAATTCTATGTCATGTACTCGTAAATATTAACGACAATGTTAGCTCTATAAGTACTACTCGGAAGCAATTTCCCGGGGAATTTCAAATTTGGGGCCGAAAAGTATATTATTTTTTATGCGATATCTGACGCGAAATTTCCAAAGCCAACCTGTTTAGGTTCAAATATTCCCCCACCATAACGAGCCCGTGGAGATCCACATGTAAACAATGAGGAAGCGAGAAATAGGAACTGCGATAGGCGTGCCATGGAAAAACTCTCTCTGGTCAAATTGGCCGGGGGAAAAAAACAGTGGTTACATTATTAGTTTTGTAACAACCATTTACTCCTCTGACGTCATATGGAATTCAAATCCAAAGCTTGTTTAAATAATTACAATTATACACTGACCTATGTCTATAGGTTTTCGCGACAGCCGTTCAAATATAAAAAAATAATAATAATAAACTGGATGATGTGCTTCCTTAAGATATTATGGTTTCATTCTACCAAAGGGACGTAAAAAGGCAGCAAGAAGCAAATAACGTCAGCAAAATGTTTACGTACATATAGAGAAAAGCTGACGTCAGAGAAAGATGTTTTCCGGTCTACGAACTGTTTTTTTTTTTTAGTTACTCAACGGTGATATTGGGTACTACAGACGAAAAGTTCGGTACGTTTTTACCACCTGTTGCTGTTCTACAATCACGAGCTATTTTTTAAGGAAATTTTTTATTTGTAACTACACTACATAAACAAGTCTGGTGTGCCTGAAAAAAAACGGATAATAAACTGGTTTCACTAGGCAAAATGCATGAAGAAAAAAAATGTGATGCTTCGAAAAATGCAGAAGAGATTAAAATTTTGAAACAGCTGTCTTAATTTTTCGATAGAAGACGGTTTTTTATTTAGAAAATCAAAAATGAATGATTTCGGAGAAACACATTTAATTTTCTCCTAGCGCGATAGCCAATAAGAAAAGAATTAAAACTCATAATGCATTATGAGCTTTAATTCTATTAGAAAATCAATGTGAAATAAATCGTATCTTTTTGGGACTCGCGATATAATTTTTTTCAAAATTGCATTTTTTTTTTTGGAATTTTGCTTTTGCACACATGATCAACCCTGACAGGCTTCTAACCCAAATCTTCTCTACCAAGAAGAGCCAATTTCGTTTCAAATTTTATTTGTAGACCGCCAATTTGTTGTGTCTGCTACAATTGCTCTTCCACAAGGTGTACAACTCCGAGCCGGTTGATCACGGTAAATACTAGCGTTCCTATAAACAGTACATGCAATGGATTCAGTATATCTCTCCACCATCACTCTCTCCCTCGCTCGCTCACTAGCCTTTCAAGTGTGGCTAAAAGTGTTTACTTTGACGCTTTTGTGAGCGACACATCGTGATCCGCCGAAGCCTGGAAACGAGCTTATTGTTGGACCAAGCATCGCTTTCAATAAGTATTAATGCAACACGTGTGCCGGCACAAATGGAGGATTGCGTCGCCTCTCTCGGATGGGACGATTCTCGCGCCACCACACCCATCGATTCACCACTTCGTCCCCCCTCCTATACCCCTCCCCAGTGTTGGGAAGGAACGGAACGGAAAAGTTCCGTTCCTAGAAACTTGTTCGTTTTTTGATGAACTTAGGAACGCCTGGGTTAATTTTAATTTTTGAGGAACTGGAACCGGGACTGTTTCCTTTTGTTTGAGGAACTAAAACGGGGGTTTCTTTTCTATGTACAGGGTCTAGAACGGGGGCTCCTTTGGGGGGGAGGAGTACTGTCAGACATGCAGCAAGAATATATCAAACAAGTAAATAAACTTAACCCAAAATTTATTACTGTTCTTTACAAAA
>JAUJYS010002671.1:0-14332 GCA_033995665.1 Melogona broelemanni | reverse complement strand
TACCCACTGACTTGGATAATGTAGTTTAAAATGGTGGGCCCACAGTTAAACGTTATACAACTTTTTTTTTTTTAATTCACCGATGTAGTTTCAGGTCTCACCAGGATATGCCATCGATAGACGTGACTCGTTCGCTGCAGCGTTTCCTCCTGCGACCAAACTAACGTAAAGATGAAATATATATATAAAATAAAGTCACTAAGTAAAACATAGGAATTTTATTTCTGTCTCGAAAGTACTTTGGATGAAATATATACTTAAAATTAACATAATTAAAATTTGGAAATAAAGCGAACATTTATATCTTGAAGTTTTTGAGAATTGTACCGGTATTTTTTTAGCATTGTATGGAGAAAAAAATTGAGAATTGTATCGGGATATATATTTTTTTACTGTAGCGGAAATTAAATGCAGTTATAATTGCAATTACAATTTGTACCCGCGAGCAACCCCGGGTGGGGGCCTATGGCGGGGGTCAAGCCGCATCAGTTAAAGCCGCATCTGTTTCATCTGGACGGCATTTTTGGTAGTTATTTTTTTAATTCTATCTAAAAGAAAATATATGACCGATGTGACAAGGGAGCCCAAGAGGATCTTGGCTTACTTCAAGATCAGAATGGAAGAGATTCGAGATAGACACGGGGCTAACGATGGACGGACGGTTTCAACGTGTCCACCGAGAAGGTGGACCCCGTCACTGACCGAAATGTCAGAATCTATTTCTGGTGTGTCTATAGACTTATAAATAAGTCAACAATTGGCTCGGGTTCTTTTTTTTTTCCTTCTTCCGTGTCCATGTTTGTGCTTTTTTTTTCTTCCCCTCGCTCCCTAATGCGTCTCGTCCTCAAATGTCATCCACGGTGACGTATCTCTGTCATAAGCAGAGGGCGCGCAGCCGGTCAGACACACGCTATTCACTCGCCTAAGTAAACCGTAACCAAATACACGCACCACGCGAGTGTATTGTGTGCAGTCCCCTCTCGGCGGAAACGTAATTGATGATGTACACCGGCAGAGAACCTCGGGAGAGGTGGTCGCCCGTTGTTACGAACGAACGTCAAAGTCCGATAGCCAAATCTTAACATTTATCCGGATGTGATGAGAGGGCCAACATTTCGTTTGGGGATTTCTCCGACCCAGAACAGCATTTACCATATAAGAAAACAATAACGAGTTTTATTATTCGAAAACATAGGTAATAGTTTTTCTATTATATTTTGTTGGTACACGTACTGTTACATGTGTCATCTGTACATCATTACATCATTTGCTTATAAAGGTATTACCGGTATATAATTCAGTACTCCTTTTGGTCTTAATAATTTTTTTTTAAGATTTTTAAGATTTAAGACTTTCTTTTAAATCATTATGAGGGTTGTGATCTGTGTGAACATAAATTGTCGTACCAATGTTGCGAGAAGGTGAAACGTGGCCACGAGGTGAAACAATTTATTTGATAGCTCCCCTAGGACGCAGAGTTTCAATTATATATTTTTCCGAAAAGAAAAGAAAAAGGTCCTCCATTTCATTTCGTTCGAGTTTTGCTTTATTCGTTATAACCTTAATGCAAGGTACCATTCCGATATTACCCACTCAATCCCCTAACCCCCCAACTCCGTGCTGTGCCGTCATTATTTTTTGACATCATACTTGAGCCGCCGCTTTTTCGATTTTCGAAACAACTTTTATTACATAAACCGCATTAACGTTCGAACCAGCTTTACCCGATCACCGTCAGTGAAACAAAAAAGATTAATCTTTTTCCGATTTATTGCCTCTCCCATAAAAGTTATTGGCCCGGACCAATCGATACTCTTAAAATTCCATACAGACGCCAATAAAAGTTATGGTGGTTATTCCGATTACGGTGCCTCGCTCATTTGATGCGTGGGGGCGGAAGGAGGAATAATGGGGGGGGGACGTTAACACGGACAGCGAAATTACCGTCCCTCGCCCCTCCCACCCACGATGGTCGCATCGAGCCATAAGATTATAAGCAATCGCAGAGGCTACCCAACGATTTTTGTTATATTGCATACCTCTTTCATACTCGAAATTTGTAGTTGGAATCTGGGAACTGGTGAAAACGTGTCCCTCCCACATTATAGAGGCAACAACAGGAGGGGTAAATAATATCCTGTAGTGACATTATTCACTACATTGATTGAAAACAAACAAATAAACGATAAAAATTGATTTTTTTATATCGATAAAAATTTATATCTTATTCGGTTATAATGCGGGCTCGACGAAATAATTTACATAAATTTGAAATGTCATTGTTAACAAATGAAGTTTAACTTGTGTGTTATCTAATTTCGCGTTGTATAACGCCTTATATTGATTGGTTCGAATGGAATGTTCATTCGCGCATAGGTTTACATTTTTGCGCAATAGATTTACATGTAGGTTTTATGCGATTTGATTTTGGTAACAACAACCCTTGCGTAATAATTATTAGTAGGATAACGTTATATGTTTTAGAATGCGTTGTGTACGATTTTGTTTGTACGGTTTTGTTGAATACGATTTGTTTTTGTCTGGTTTATTTGATTTGGTATTAGCATATAAATTGTATTGATGATATAAATCAACTACCCTATGCTTTGTAGCAACCAGTTGTAGCGTTAACGTCTCAGGTTTTTACTTCAAAAAATGACTTACAATGATGCGATCGTTTGATTGATGGTTTGAGAGAGAAAGAGCGTGCGCATTTACGGCGGCGAGTACGGGGGCGTCATTGTTTCGTGGTCCGGCATTTGGCCGATCAAGCGTGTCCGAACGCGATTTTGACGTCTTCATCGACGTTGGGCGAACGGGGCGAAAAATCTGCCACCGGTGTGGGCGAACACCATTGTTCAATTGACTCGGCGATGTGGTAGGGTTGGGCGAGCCGATCAACTTGTTACCACCTCTCTCTCTCCAACTCATAATTTATAATTCGCACCTTTTTTTTCTTTCTTCTTTTGGCGTGCGCCAGCGACTCTGTTATTACATTCGCATCGTTTTGCTCGCCCATTAAACTGTTAAACGCCGACCGAAGCAGTGTCTGCTGTTGACCTCAAATGATAGACGCACGTCATCATCATCATCACCACCATCCCACGTTGTTATTATCATTGAAGCGGAATTAGTTATATATTTATACACACAGAGTACGGTAGATAATGGTTATACACTTTGTAGTACGAACCGCGGCATTGAATGAGAGTGTCAAAGTGGAAGTGACTTAATCGCAAACTGTTTTTAGAGATAATAAGTCTCATGTTCTCCGATCGAGCTCTATTAGCATAAGACAGGGGACAGTGAAATCGCGGATGCAGTCGCTTTTATATTGCCATTTTCAGTTTATCTTTTCTAACACAATGATAAATGTGCATTATGCCATTATAAATTAATTTGCAGAATATCGTTTCGAACTGCGTAAAATCGCCTAACTGAATTTTCAGTATGCGTGCGTCAAGACAGGGGTTACCGCAGTGCAGTATTTATCCGAGAGTAGCTTTAACAAAAATGAACTGTTTCGAAATGTTGTATGTTGTATTATTGCATTATACTTATTTCCTGCTTTAAAATGTCAATAGTTGTTTAGCTAATTGGAAATATCGTGGTTAATAGTATGTAAGTAGCTTCGAAGGCCCAGTAAGTTCTGACCAAAATTTCATCAAAATTTCTTCAAATTAACTTGTTACGACAGTATCCAAGTGTGCTTTTAGTCGAGCAATTCACAATGTCAATTCAATCATTCGTTTTTGTTTTCTCTCTGAATAACGTAGCGTTATGCGAGACACCAATAATTTTTATTTTTCGATGAAAATAGTTGTAGCTACTGACCTTGAACATTAGTCAGTTAATCAGGCGCTATAACTGTTCTGGAGCGGTGACCTGGTAATTTGGTTTAGGTAGGGATCTTTCCCGTGTCGCTGAAATCATGCAGGCACGGGTCCCACGGTTTTGTTTCCGTTTCGAAGGAAAACGTGTTTAGGAATGTTTCACTCCCGAATACAACTTGCTACGCCTAACAATATTCGTTGTCTCAAATGATATTTAAACGGGAATTTGTTGGCGATTGATACTTAAAGTATAGCGTAACTGTAACCTAATTTTTGCTGCTTTTTAATTTTTTTTTCCCCTTCCTTGACCATTGAGTTGTACTGATGATTTCCCATTTCTTTAATCATCTTTAGAAAACGTTTTTAGAAACATCTTTATCAACGTCTTTAGAAACGTTTGCTACAATGTCGCTGGCGCGAGACTAGATATCGCTGTGTGCCAACTTCAATACACTCCTTTTCACCGATATATCCCCCCATTTGTAACCGTGCCTATCGGGTTCTACGCCTTCTTATGATCCATTTTCCTTTTGTATTCGGCCCTGCAACAATCCATCCGAAGTGAAGTGTGAACTTTTTTCTCTGCTCTTTCGTTTGAGCGATATATTGGTAATTGGTCGTTCGATGATATCGATCTTGGCACGGCGAAAATCGTACCCGCTCCATCCCCTGTGTTGGGTTGAAGCGGAACGGAAAAGTTCGGTTCCTAGGAACGGGTTTTTTTTTTCCGAGGAACTTTGGAACACCAAGGTTTGTGTTCGGCTTTTTTTCAGGAATTGCAACTGTCGTTCCTTTAACTTTATGCAGAACATTTAAATAATTAATATTTAAATAGAAATATTACCCCTCTTATTTAAATAGTTTAAAAAAATGCTTATCTTCGCATTTAAAACTAGCGGGATAAAAATCCCATTTATTGCGAAATTTGTGGGATAAATGTAATTATAGATATTTTTATCAGTACAGAAAGTGTTGTTTTTGATTTTTATTTACATTTTTTAATCAAAGGAACGGGAGAGGAACGGAAAAGTTCCAGGTTCCTTTGAAAAGGAACTAAGAACCGCCAGATTCCTTTTACTTTTTGTAGAATTTGGAACGGGAACGGGTTTCGTTAGTAATAGGAGGAACGGGAACTGGAACGGGGGTTCCTTTCCAAAAGGAACTAACCTCCCCCTCCATGTCGCTCGAGCAGCTCTCCGTGCCGTGACCGCCATCTTGGCATCGTCACGACAGAGCAGCGCTGCTATTGGTTCTAGCCGTGTGAACCCAAGTTTAATTAAAGGTGGGGGATTGGTACGGCGTCTCCCCGGCACGCGCGCACACTCTGTGTCAACAACGTTATCGCCACGCTCTCAGTCGTGCGGCAACACTTATAAATTGTTATCAATTCAATTCCGTGAGCTCTCTCTCTCTCTCTCTCTCTCTCTCTCTCGCTAGCGTAGCACCGCGTTTTGGCTGCTGACTCCTCTGTGTCTGCTCAGTGTCCTCCCTGGAACCCGGGCGTCTCAACTGACCACCGTTTTCTCAATTTTTATTTATAAAAATAACTTGTAATTAATGTTTTTTCGCACTGTTTCTTTATGTCTGAGCCACTTCACCTCCAGATGACGGCCTGGTAATTTGGCCTGGACTATATAGGATTCTGACCTAGATAGGGACCTTTAACGTGCACCTGACAACGCACAGACACGGCTTTACCTTTCTCGTTCGAAAAACACCCTTTCTCGTTTGAACCCGCGTCTCGGGCATAAATGGCGAGAACGCTATCCACTATGTCACTGATACATCTAAATAATTTATAAAGTTGCGAAGTGTTCGGCCCCCAGTGGCTCAGTGGATTTGGTCACAGTCTACTAAGCGGGTGGTCCCGGGTTCGATTCCCGGCGCAGGCTTTCGATCCTGTGGTACTGGAATGTGCCCCTCACACATTGCCACAGCAACACAAGGGGTACAATAACTTCCTGTAGTGCTATTCACTACAGTGATCAGGAATAAAAATCAGCCATCTGAACGCAATACAAAATCAATACCTGAATCGAAATAAATAATGTTTAAATTGGTTTCGAACAGTTATGTCTTTTTTTTCCCAAATATGATCTCAAAGATATGAATACTAACCAGATTAACATGAAATAAAACGAAGTGAGATTACGTACAATGAGTTATTTGACTTGTAAACTAGTTGTATATTTTAATTCCACGTCGGTCTTTGTCTGCATTTGCTCTAATTAGAGTTCATAATCATCATAAGTTGTCTAGACTCTAGAGCATATATGGGGTGGTGGCAGATGGTTGTAGGCGCGTTCCAAGTTCGTGGGTCTCAGGAGGATGCATGTTAGCGTGACGTTAGAAAAATGGCTGTGCGATAGATGCAGTACCAAAATCGATACGACAATTCATTTACTATTGCGCTTCGATAAGCGGTCAAATCGACGTACACGAATAAAATGGAGCATGTACTGTATGTGTATGCCTGTATAAGCGGTAGTAAACGATGCGAGAGGAGTTTTCCGTTGAGAGAGGGAGGGGAAGTTGAGATGGACGTGCACTTGAGAAATGCCCACCGGGACATTGATAACTATTGGCTTTCGAATAGTAACCAGGCTTTTCTTAAATGGAATGATGTGCTCTTTCCCTTTCCGTACCAGTGGAACACTAAGACATTTGGACGCATTTCATTGAAGTGAAATATTGATTTTTGAATTTTCGTGATTTCCTTTTGAAGCATCAATTTGTTAGACGAAATACGGTACAACGTTTGTAAATAATTTCGCGCGTTAATATTTATCGTCACTGTTTCAAATGAATATTTATTTACTCGCTCATTACCTGCACTCGTTTTATTTTCGAATTGTAGCCGTGATTATGGTAATTTAATTATCCGAGGCGATTGCGATTATTTAGTTGCTTTGTTAATACGAGGTCACATTTTCTAATTGCGTAACTGCTCGCAGCTATGGAGCCAAGGACTCCATAAAATAGATAACGTATTCGGTAATGAGAGGCTGATTATTTCCAAAATAGAAAAGGGCAACTGCAAGGACGATTTTATTTTTATCTTGTCGTCCGTTGCTATTGTAAAGCTCGTTTACGCGTAGTTATTTAAAATAATAATTGGCATTAATCTTGTTACATGTGGCATTCGTTTTCGTTAAAATGATTCTATCATTTTTCTGGTAACAATATTTCCAACGATGGTCACTCTGCTGCAAACAAAAACTAGGACAAGCATAAAAAATTGTTAAGTGAAGGCATGGACAGTACATTTGACGGAATCAATTGTTATTATTTGGAAGCGTTTGACAAGTTGGTCTTGTGCTTGTGGCATTTACCAGTAAATAGAGCATTTGTTTTACTATTCTAATATCGATTTTTCTGTGTTTTGTTTCGTTTTTTTTTTTTGTTTCTGTTTTTTTTTTGTGATTTTTCTGTTTCCGATGTTGAGATAGATAAACGAATTTTAGAATGGATAAATCAGGCTGGTTAGAAATAAAAGAAAGAAAAATGGTTTTCATTTGGAAACAGTATTGTTTCGTATAACCCAGTCTGAACCACCAAACTTAACCAGTCAAATCCAGTCTGAACATTATTTCTGCATATCTTCAAACGTAAGAAATTAATAAGATTGTGGTAACTACATTTAGAAACGGAATAAGTAAAAAAAAATGGTATTGATCAAACTGTTGTCTTATCTGTATGTAATCCACGATCTACTTCTTCTATAACAAATTAAAATTGTCTATTCGAAAGGTTTTTGAAAAACAAAATCTTTGCGGTTGTTTACTTTAGTTTTTAAGAGATTAATTACTTTTGAATTTTTAAATCTTGAATTTGAAAGAAACTTGAGTTTAATTGTTCTTTAATCAATATTCATCTTGGCTTGATCTCGTACTTTAAGTTTTCCTTCCCTTTTTGACGTGTACTAGGGGGAGGGATAACCTTGAACTTCCATTGAACACATCAAAAAATATGTGTAATAGCAAAAATAGCGCCGTTTCCCCCGTGTCTATTCAACCGACAAACACATTTCAATTAATGAAAGTCCAATATCGCTTCAGCCATTGTATCGCGACGGGGGAACCATTTCGCAATGTTTACCACCAGATTTTTCGATGCAAAATAAGGCCCTTCTACCTTCCATCCCCCCCAATATATACATGTAATTCTCCTGTGCATTCGTGCGGCACTCTTGGATATTTCGTTCCACCTGATTGAGCGTGTAATAGCAGCCGAGAACCGCAGTGCGTAGGCGGTAGACGTAGGTAAAAGTACACACACACAGCCAGCCGCTCCATGTGTACCTGTAATCTTGGTGCTGCGCTCCGCCGGGCCGCCCATTCACGTTCCTAGTTGCAGCAAGCTGCTAGCAACAAACAACAGCGCGGCAGCACGACTCGTCGGAGGATTAGAGATTCTCTCGAGATGATGCGCTTTATTGAAAACTCACGATTCACTTTTGTTAGGGTTCGATATAAAATTGGGCGTTGTCGGTAGCCGGCTGGTTCTCACTCATTCTTTTTCTCTCCAATGTTGATGCCTGTGGCGTTCAGTGTTGCCAGTTTTTCGCGTCGACGTTTCAATTTCTTAAAAGTTGGTTTGCCACTCACTTTTTAAAAGTTAAAAGTCAGCATTGATCAGCGTTGTGGATTGTGGTCAGCATTGTAAGGGAATAGTAGTAAAAAAAAAATTAAAGAAAAAAAATGCAACTTAAAAATTATCGAATTTTTGAATAATTCAGTACTTATTGCAATACGGTATTAATTGGAGCGTTAAAATTAGGTATACTTTTTTGGTAATTTAATAAAACGAACTTCTGAAATTGAATTGTGATAATTTTTAAATATTTTTGTGTTTTTTGGTATTGTGTGAAAAATTTGAAATTTGATATTAATATTTTTGTATTAATAATTTTGTGTTAATCTTTTTGTACTAATTATTTTGTGTTAATATTTTTTTTAATAATAATAATTTTGTGTTCATTTACAATTACAATATCTACCCGTAAGCAGTAAGGTTAATTGTTAACGCAATATATATTTTTGAAATTATTAATTAGTGCGGAAAAATCATAATTTTATATTAATTATTTCGAAACATTTACCTAATAATGTACGCTGTTCCATAACATGTTCTCCATTCGTTGAACACGCGTGCATGCCATCTAATTAAATAACGTATCTACCTTTGTGATTCAGGCGCGACGGGATTTCAATCGATAACGGAAGTAAAAGTCGAAGTATCGATTTTTGTGTAAACATGTTAGCGTCGGATAATCAACATCATCCGTAGTCGATAAATACGGAGAGACTACTAGTACATGATGTAGGTAACCCGATTACGCGTCAGGTTCCACCTTTGGGCGTAATCCCCCAGCAGCCTGCTGCTGCCGCGATAGATAGATGAGTAAAAATACAAAACGAGGAATTGTCATTTTATAAATAAATGTGCGGAACGACGAATAATTAAGAGTGATTGCCGAATCGAGCTACCGGATGACCCAGTTTTGCCTATTTAAAAAAAAAAATATATATCGACATCAATCCATTTCACCGAGCGCGCCTCACTGATCCCCAGGACATTACGAAGCCGTGTTGGCGTGGTGAAAGTGTATACACGGGGTACACTGACGAAAAGAAGAAAAAAAATAGACACACACATCAGTAATTGCTGAGATTATTTGCTCGCAGGCGTGAAGAGAATCATTTATCACAATTATGCTCAATTTGGCAGTTTTCCTGCCCGGGAGAATGGGAGGATGACGCGTAACGTTTGGTGTCAGCTGGAGGTCTTCGTGATGGCGCTGCTCTCGCTCTGATGAACTGACGGTGGGTGGGGCTGGGCGGTGTGTTGTTTCGTTGTACGTGGAATTGGGTCTGGGGTGGGGGAGGAGGCTTGTTGTGGGGATAGAGTTTGGTGTATCGGTTTTGCCGCTGGGTGTGCACGGTCGCGGTTCGGGATCTAGCGGCCATCTAGGATTTTCTTCACATTGGGTCGGGTCGGTCATACCGTAGCTCAAATTTGCACTTTGAGCAATTTTAATTAATTGGTTTTCCAGACACATTTTACCTGGGGGCAATAGGCACGCAATCTTTAAATTCACTGAGCTGCTATTTTTTCGAGCTTTCTGCTATTTTTATGAGCTGATATGTTTCTTTATTTTATCAAATTGGAAAGTTTGTTAATTTTAGAAAAATCAAATTTCTGTGACACCGTCGAGTCTTAAGAAATGGTTACCATAGTTTCGATTTTAATTGGTCTGCCGTTTAATTATAATTGAAAATTAACTGATTAAATAAAATAAATTATAAATCAGTGAAATAAACTCAACCATGTTCTATATACAATAAAATTATTTGTGACAAAATATTTGTATTTTTGGTCAATTGCAACTGATTTAATTGTACTATTAAAAGTGCGTGAGAAGGAAAACGTTATTCCAATTCTGAGAAAATGGTCGCTGATGTAATCCTTATGTCGAAAAGCAAGATGGCAGTCAAACCCCCGAACTGTGACACGACTGCATCTACAATATCTTCCCTATTGGCGAACGTTAGGAGCTGGTTGTCTGTTCTTCTAGTCCCCAATGGCGCGCAGATAGCCAGCCGCCAATTACCTTTGGGGGAAATAGATTTGTTGGCCATATAGAGTTGTATGGCAAATATCATGGGAAATTGGGATTAATTGACTCTCCAGCGTGTAAATCCAAAGGATCCATCTTTATAAACAGTTTGTAATTAGGCGCGCCGCCGTGGCACCAGGCTTAAGAGGATTTTGACGACCATCTTGCTTCTACCTTGACGGGGATTTTTTTTAACTTGTTGTAGACTTTCGTTTTGTTATTGCGCAAACTTGAGCGTATAGCAATGCAAAGGTATGGTTTGGGGACAAACGTGAAGGTTAGGACAAAAGTGTGTCCAAAGCTGGAATCAATAGCTTTTATACAAAAATCATGCGTTGTTACAAAAATCATCTCATCGATATAAAGTTGCGATCATTTTTTAATAAGCAGTATTAGCAAATCATTAATTGGAAAATATTTATAGTATCCTTCTACTGTAATTTTGAGCGATTAATAAAAAGATTGACATTTCTTATAAAGTCAATTTAAAACCGACATTTGAAGCCAAATATTTTATTTTCCTTTCCGAGAATACATTTTACTAGATATTTTTCAAACCATTGTGTTCAGCTGGAGTGCATTTCTTGTTTACTTGCCATTGTGTATTTTAACATCGAGTAATTTAAAATTAACAATTGAAGTCAAATATTTCATTTTCCTTTTCGAGAATACATTTAAATTGATATTTTTCAAACCATTGTGTTCAGTTTTCTTCTATCTGTGTATCCTTTGAAAGATTTTACTAGATCATGTGAACTGTGTTATTTACCTAAATGTTGTAGCTCGAAGAATTGGGCATGATACAGAGCGTCTATACTACCGAATAAAAACGTTTTCATTTTTCCCGGCAAAAAAAAAAAACGAAGGTTTGCAAAGCGTCAGGCGATCTGGGTGGCATCGAACACTCGAAGTAACGTCGGTGCTTCGGGCGACGTTGATTAGCTCAGTCGACCACGCGTTTAGATTTCGAGAGAAAAACCCCCCGGTAAGACGCTCATTTAATATCTGCCGTAATGAGCAGACCCATTTTTGCGCTTTTTTTTTCTTCTTTTTCCTCTTGACCCAATCACCACGGGCCTTTCAATTTTTCTCTCCATCAGCGCAGACTATTTTTTATTATGACTTTCAATCACGCGACTCTGTTGGGCGCCATTTTACTTGTCATTGATTCGACCGATATTGGTTGTCTGCGTTGGAAATCATCGACGGACTCGCAGACGCGTGTTCGGATTAACGGGGCTGCTGAGACCCACTGGGGATATTTATTGATCATTTTTGTTACGGAAAAAAAAAATCCTAACGTTAAGGTGGAGCTGTCGGTGGCGTAGTGGATTGCATTCTCGGTTATCGCGTTCAAATCGCGGGGTTAATTCCCGACCGATACATCCGGAATTTTGAATTTTGTTGTGATATTCACAACAGTGAGCGGTAAAAAAATCCGTGGAATCCGTAGCTGTATGTTGTCAGGTTCACGTTAAGGGTATCTACCTAAATCAGAAGCCAAGGTAAGGCCATATTACCAAGTTCCACATTGGATTGCTTTGAGACGGATACGTTGGTAAGCCTCCTTAAAACAAACAGTACACAAATTAGAGTACTCTGTATTCATTATTTTTATTTCGTTTTCCATCGTACTAAGGAAGAGATATTTCTGTTTCAGTCAAGAGTTTGATCCAGTCGTTATTTCATTTGGCGTGGAATTTTATAAAATTGTGAGCATTTTGCGTTTGGCTTCTGGTCTCAATATCATAGAAGCAAGCCAAGTCACCGTATGTGGGAACGGGCGTATTTGCATGCGTGTGTGTGGAAGCGCAGCGCGGCGCAATTTTCGCCAATCCCCCGAAGGCTCCGCTGCGGTTACTGCTTACAATCGTTTTTGTACCTCTTGGAACGCCGTTGGAGACCCGATTACATATAGCCTACAAAACTGCTCTTACTTTCCAAGGTGGTCCCAGTCATTCAAAGTAATGATAAAAGTTTTTTTTTCCTTTTTCGCCTGACGTTTTTGCAATATCTCTATGGTGGAAAATAAAAAAAGAGAAATGTAGTTTCGAAGGTCTTGAAAATGCAATATATCGCTTCGGTTATGCAGACTCTATAGGCTATATAGTCCATTGATGCTCACGACTTCTGTCCTCATGAGACCAACTTCATTATTTTAATTTTGGTCAGTTAATCTGGTCAGTTGTTTTATCGATTCGAGTTTGGCAATTGTTTGTCCGATAATTGAACGTTGACAAATTAGTATTCAATCCGATTCAATTTTCCGACGCAGCCAGTGTTCCAGCGTTTCGAGTGTTCTGTCCATTTCTTATAAACACTAGACTTGAAACAGGGGGTCTGAGGATTGACCGTATCTTTTGTGAACCCATTTGTCGTGTTTGTTGGCCCCGATACCGTAGACGTATACTCGTACATTTTTTGGCTCTTATATATTTTTTCCACGGCATGCTTTCTCTCGTCGTGATATATTTATTAGACATTTTGGCGAGCGTTTTAAATGGTCTCAGCGGTGGAGCGGCGGTCCGACGGCGCTTCAAAAAAAGGCTCGAGAGACGGCACTAAAACAGATGTAACTGGATAGTGGGGGTCTGACGCCGCCAGCTCCAATGTTCATAAAGTCGAGCGAGTGGCCATTCGGCCGATCGGTAAGACCTCTGCCGTTTCCTACTAGTATCTCAAATACGTCTTAATCATCTTCTGCGCAGAAATTGCCAATGAGATAAAACAAATGTACCGTTAAAGAAGAGTACAAGCGTATTCCAGAACGCGATTGGTTATGTTTCATTTTTACCGAAAATAAGGACTAGGCCTTCATCGGCAGTTTAGTAGTTAAATAAATCTATTCCGATGTTTTATAGGACATGATGACTTCGCATTTTTGGGTTAGTGTTTTTAGTCAAGTGATTCAAAACGTCAATTCAATCATTCGTTTAACCCTAAATCCGACTTTGCCGTGCTCCTGCACTTTCGTCATACCTAAGAAGTTTCATTATTCACAATTGTCGATGATCATCTCCCAAAATAGTACCAACGTTATTTTAAATACGTGAGCTCACTAGACTATGTTAGTCTTTCTATTCAGTAGTGTACCGAAACATGTTACCCCGTTTGTCTTAACTCAAATACGTCCTGTCTCGTCGACGTCCCAGACGTCGTATTATTCTATTGTACCTTATATCTTTTAGATTGCTTGGCTGCTCCTTGTGTTCACACAACTAGCATTGCAGCAGTGCGATGCCCAGTTATCAGGTGTTGGGAGACGCTGTCTGCTTTGCGTGTGTAGTAGGTGCTTTTGTGGTCGATGAAACATTCAGGGCCTTTTCACACAAAGCCTTTAGACGTCCCGGTTCGCCTCGTCTCGCATGCCTTTCTCCCAAATTCTTTGGCTCATAGGTTTATGTGTGCAGGTAGACTGGCGCATTGCTCCGTGTACATGTCAGGCAAATTAATTTTGGTCAGCGAAAATCGTAAAAATAGCAAAGTCGGGGAACGGGTCATTGAACATTTTCAACAGAATTGAAATATTAATTTAAAGTGAATTTATTTTTTACAACTTTGTCCTTGGCCATTCGCTCTACATGCGCTCTACCATTATTTTAATTTGTTTTTTGTAATTTTTATATTTAGCGATTTTTCCTTGCTTTTGAGTGTCTTGAAGCTTATTTTTTTGTAAAAAAAAATGTTGATCTGCGTACGCTCATTTATTTATCGTTTCTTTATCTATACATATATATAAATGAGGATGGTACGTCGTGGTAGGTACTCAGGATTATTTTTGCAGTTCTATGTGTTAACCTACCCCAAATCAAGTGGCCTTACACATAATGTGCATTACAGATAGGTAAAGAGAAGAACGAATCACTACTTCTTAAAACAA
>JAUJYS010002670.1:0-14334 GCA_033995665.1 Melogona broelemanni | reverse complement strand
TTTTTAAGGCAAGTCAGTCTCGCCTGTAGAAATTTACTACCGTGTACCAATTTAGAATTCAGAAAATCCGGTCTTTCCCGTACCGCACCTCGTTACGCGCGCTCCCTGTCGCCCGCTCCCTTGTGCCCGTAAAGTGAACATCAGCCCTAAATTCAATACCGTCGCATCACAAGGCTAACTTCCAGCCACCACAACTATGACTGAATGTTTTGGGTTGCGGTTGCGTTGATTGCGATTACTGCCTTCTGATTGCATAAAAGTTTACTGATCAATCGTTTTGAAATATACTGTATTTGGTTTTCATGAAATTTATTTGGGTAGGTTACAATTTTTTTTTGTGCGATGTCACCGAATGGTGGATACGCATTTCGTTTTATCTACCTGCACTTACAATAACGTTATTAGAAAAATCACCCCAAGCTTAAATAATGTTTCAATAATATGTTTTGAAATTATTTCTTCGACCAGAGTTCGTCAGATGTCGTTGGACTATTTTATTCTCAGCGCTGTCCCGAGACCTTGTTCCCTTATTTCAAACTAACTTAACAAATCGTTAATGAATCAGGTATGTTTCGTACATTCACGATACTGTACGGTATGAAGTTGAATGGTATATCCATTACAGTATAATGTATATTTTGCACTCCATCACAAATGCTAATTCCAAAAACCATCGGGTGTAAGGAGGATAGCCCACAAGACGCCCCAAGATGCAGGGACGAGTGTTTGACTGGAACCTGGAGAGAGGCGGGATGAAGTGGGGGGGGGGGGGAGAGGTGCCGTCCTTCCTCCTCCTCGACCCTCTCCCAGATCTCCTTCCCGTGATTTACGCGGGCCTTTCGGAGCGGGTCCCGCTGTTAAGTCCTACTCAATATTCCGCGCACAGTAGCTTCGCCTACTCCGGTAGAAGCCGACCATAAAAGTTGCATATCTTTACAACACCCGAAAATATCGTAAAAATCAAAAGTTATTCTTCTCGTTCCGCCAGCAATAGACCGAAACCACCACCACCACCTCCACTATCACCCCACCCATTTCTTCGCAACCCCAACAGAAGCAGCAAACTGCTCTCTACTGTACATTTTCACCTGTCCCATTCTCTAGGCGCCATCAACCCCTCCCCCACCCTCCCATCACCTCCAACATCGCCAAAACCCAACGCGCCCCATTTTCTTTATTCAAAAACCTCCCATCCCCCCTACCCTCCACCCAATCTTTTCTACGAATCGGGTCGCTTTCACATCGAGTCCGAAATGATGTCTTATGACGTCAATTACCCAGAAACCATTCCTCTCTCTCTCTCACTCTCTAGCCTCTCCAGTCCATCCCCTCCCTGTATGCCGCCCCTGTAGATAACACGGGTTCGGTGTAGTTATATGACACACGCTAAAAATAACGTTAAGTGGTGTCATCTTTTGTTTGCCGGAAGACAAAACACCATTCGATTTTCGTTCGTTCGGGAAAAAAATAGCAAAAGACGAAAGCGAGAAAGAGAGATAGAGAGTGAGGGAAAGAGAGAGAGAGATAGAGAGTGAGGGAAAGAGAGAAAGAGAGAGAGAGAGAGAGGAAGGGGGAGTGAGAGAGAGAGAGAACGGGAGAGAAAGAAAAAAATGAAAACAATTCTATAGTGACGGTGATAAAAGAAACGGGCAAAAAAGCTGACGGCGTCGGAAGCACCACGTGGCCCTCGCGCAAGCTCAACTTATTTTCCGCACTGGGACACGGTGATATAACCATGGTTACGAATAGCAAACGACGAGGTTGACGTTTGGAAAATTTGCGACCGCAGTGCACTTGGGAAACAATCTACCGGCGAAGGTGGCGGGAGATATTGTTTCGCATCTCAGCCAGAACGCGGCACCTCATATACGAGTGTACCAGTCAATTTGAATTGATTTTTGAAAAAAAACTAATACGATGTCTTTTGTTTCGTTTGCAAACAACTTGGTTTATTGTTTTTTTTTTGCCCGAGATTCATGTTTTTATCCGTTTTTGTTGCAATAAAAACAGTGCTATGTGGAGAATGAAGAAAACATTTGTTAGATGAGAATGTCCACAGAGTTTTACACCTGCAAAAGCAAAACGACTTAGCTTGGCCTGGTGACCTCTGATTTTGTGATCCTGTGAGAAATATTTTGGGTTAATTATTATTTTATTTCAATAATAATAATAAGGAATAATTTATAAATTACGAGGGAATTTATTTTCAAATAAGATACGTAACAAAGTTATTCTCTTTTAACATTTCCATATCAAATAAAAATTTACTGATAAAAAACCAGCTACCGGTAAAACAAAATAAAAATTTACTGATAAAAAACCAGCTACCGGTAAAAAAAAAGTACGTCAGATAGACCATATCAATCCGTGAGTTAATTTTTCGCCGCGGAGACAATGACCGATAGCGCATTGATTACGCGTATCACCCACATTTTTCATAAAAAATTTTGGAAAAGAAAGGAATTCCAATCGTCATAAGAAATGCTTCAATAAAGTGCACCGTATCCAATATACAAAAATACCCCATCCCAGTTTGCGATGGACACATCGAATTACAATTACAATTTGTACCCGCGAACAGCCCCGGTTGGGGGGCCTATGGCGGGGGTCAAGTGACCAGTTTATGAAATAACCTATTTCGTTTTTTAATATCCTCCCTTCCTCTGTTGCGATCGAGGAATAGCATCGGAATTTTTGCTAATCCATATTTGCTAACACCTCCCCCCCAACTGTTGCGATCGAGGAATAGCCTTCGTGAATAAGAAAAGAGACATTTCCAACATGAAATGAAATAATCCAAAGTTGTTGGTAATAGTATTATTGATAAAATTTAATAAAATATGTTTAAGGTCCATTTTTTAAAGAACCATCCTGTATATCTGATCATAGGGTTATTCATCAGCATTGAGTATTCTTCGCCAAACCTGCCAATGAACCGCAGCCGAAATGGCGAAAATCACGGTGTCGCTACCAATGCGATACGTTGACAGGATTCGTTCCTCTCAATGCCGGGAATATACAAAAACCTACGTCACCAAGCCGGATCGATACGATTGGCAACTGGTAACAAACGTCGACAATCGAATAATGCGCCATAAACTAGCTTCACACGAGACGAAATGTGCCCATTCAGCATGACGATGCCGATTCAGACTTGACAAAGTCTCAACTTATGGCGGCCACTTACTGCCGAGCGAGTGCGTCGCGCTCACTCGAGGTTCGGTCGCATGTATAGCGGGTTGGAGCGACGGAGGAATTAGCCGATATTCAAATATGGAAAAAATGCCTTTTCTGCGAATCAATGGCGAACGGGGATATAAATCATTTGTAAAACGGGAAGAAAACTAATTGAATTGGCTCTCGCCTGCCTGCGTCCGAAGAAAAAGATTTATGACCCGCGCCGGAGCATTCCGATGGCTGCACGGACGGCGTTGCCGGTACTGTCGATCGGGGCAGTCAAACAGCAGACGTTAGGCAGACACGTGAGTTAATTAACAGCAAAAACTTGTTATTGACGGTGGTATTCACTTAAACACTATAGAGCTAAAGAATAAATTACACAAAACCATATTCAAATCAAACCACACATATTATTCTACTTGTTGTATGTTGTTAAAATGCCACCGTTTGCGGCATTTTCAATTAGAAATAGTGTGAAAATAAAGTGTACCTGATGGATTGTAAGTGTCTCGCACAAAAACCTCTGATCTGAATCTGATCTGTCAATAATTATTTAAATGTTCATTTAGTTCAAAAATCAATCGCACAATTATATTTTGTTTAGGTCAAAATTAAAGGTGTGACATTATCCATAATTGATGTACGGTACCAAGGGAGTGTTTCCATTAATCAAAACGAACGAAAATAAAATAAGAAACAAAATGACGTATTCATTTTTTTACTATACTATTCATAAATTACTACTATTATTAATATAAGGTACTATTCATAAATAAAAACTTCATTTTAGTCAAAGGATAAACGGAAGAAAGACTCGAAAGTATTTGACTCCTACATTGAACGTTTCTAAGCTCGAAATCCGACTGGTTAATTTACCCGATATTTCCCAATATAGTACCGTACATGAACTGCATAATAAGATGATGCATCCTAGTAAGACATTCTGGCGTTAAATCGGAAACTACGGTTATCTATCGCTCCTATTCTTGGTGCTCCATCCGTTAAACGGAGCGCTGCAGCACCATAAAATACAGACTCCAATTTTAATCTTTTTTTGTGGTCGACAGCGCCCCCTTCGAGCAGATTTGTGAATGACCTGACGCGGACTATGGGCAACCTGCGGGAGCGGGGCGACAACGGTGAGCGAAGTGGGAAGGGAGGAGCGGTGGACGCGAACAGCGGAAAACGGACGCGGCGCGCACTGGTTGGTAGCTATGACGTCATACGTGCGAGAGCAGATCGAATTCGAGCTCGTAAAAACGTCAAACGAAATGAAATCGCAGGCAAACCCACCGCTCTCACCTTACAGTCGAGAGGGTTGCTGGCGCGCGCGTGCTTTCACGTGCTCCTGGTGCGCTCCCGGGCGTGCGGGCGCTCACGTGACGGTGACTTGCAAAATAGGGGAAATCGAATTGGAATTTATCGGAGAAACCCTAAACTGTTTGAGCGAATTTATTGAAAACAACAACATACGCTGGACTGCTTCGCCAACGACGCCGGCGCGGTGAACGGCTGGGGAATATATGTTTTTGTTTTTGTGCTCGTGCATTCACTCCCCTCGATCCTACATAAAGCGAACGTTGAGATGCGGCTAAATTTCACAAACAGTGCCGATACGCTGGAGGTGATTCCTAAGCCTGATTTTCGAAAAAATGTAATGAACGAATAAATGTAATGTCAAAGAATGAATAAATGTAAATCGAAAAAATAAAATGTTTTTTTTTTTTGGATAGTCATGGATCATTTTTAATGAATAATTTATACGAAATAAGTTAATTTCATGAATATTAGTTTATCATAGCCATAATGAACTAGTTTACGTTATTGTCGTTACGTTACGTCGTTTTTTTTTTACGTTTTACTTTTTTACGTTCATGTTTTTCCGAAAAAAACAAACACATTACATTTTTTCGTGGATTATTTTTTTAAAACTAATCAAAAATTAAAAAAAACGTCTTGAGGAATTTTACAATGGAAAGATTGCCTAATTGCCGAAATTAAGCTGATACATCATTGCCAAAACGTGGGTATGGCAACATCCTACGGAGCGGACGGTCCCGGGTTTAATTCCCGGCAGAGGCTCTCGTTTATTCGATCCTGGGGTGCTGGCGTCACCCCTTAGTTTGAATTAGGGAGTTCAGAGCTTAGGGGTGGATCCTGCAGCCTGACTATTCCAGCTGCATCCCTCTTCCCTTCCCTTCCCTGCCCCTCACATATCTCCAAAGAGACACGAGGGTGCAGTATTCCTGTAGTGTACTAGGCGCTACGGTGAATTTTTAAAGGAAAAGAATATGTATGTTCTCTTTGTGTTAAAATAATTGCATCGCTTGTGAAACACCTCACGAAACCAAATAAATCTATTGCAAATGTTAATTTCGATTTCCACTTAAAGTGAATTTAGAATTGCACTAGTCCATGTGTGCAGGCTACACTACGCGTTTATATGCAAAACATGCGAACGTATATTGCATTGAAACTTATTAGAGAAACCATTGCAATTTGAAAGCTCCCCCTGATGCTGTACTGCATAGCACGTACGGTTACGATCGTTCGAGGTCATGAAACTAACAAACCTAGCTGCCATTCCCCTTCCCTTCCGTGCCCTACACATATCGCCATAGCGACACGAGGGGTAGTAATCATGTAGTAATTAGCACTACAGTGATTTAAAAAAAAAAATACAAGAATAACACATAACAGTAACATATCTGGCAGCGTCATATATTTTGCATTATTAATGATCGTTATCACTACAGTGAATTTCACAACAGAAGATTCTGCATCCCTAATCAATTGAGCAATTGTGGTGGGGTACAATTGATCCAGTACTCTGGGGTCGAATAAATGAGACCCCAATCGGGAATCGGACCCGGGATCGCCGCATGACAGGCGATTAATAAAAAGGGCAGATGATCCCCACACAGCTACAGCAACATCAGCATCAGCATTAGCTACATTTCAAAACAGAGATAAAAACTTATTGTTGTTGACTACGAACGAAATTAAATGTATGATAAACAGATTTAAGAATAAAATCAATCAAGGTTCTCTGAATAAACGAAAGTTCTGTGTCGGGAATCGAACTCGATGATCGCCACGTCACACATCGGTTATTCACATAGAATCGAGAACTTTGCACATAATCGACGATACTTTCCAAAATTCGTAGATCTAAGGTGGCATCGAGTCTATAGCAAATATTCTTTTTTTTTATTTCCAGTGGTCTCTCTCGGTTAAAGAAAAGCCTCTTTCACCCGGTGGTCGAACGGCGAGACGGTGAGAGGCGCTCCAACGCCCAAATGCATCCACTTTCACGTAAATTCGGGCATCAGCGATGCAAGGCCGGTGCCATATACGCCCTTTTATGGTAACCAATATACATTTCATATTTTATTTTACGAGGCAATATCGTTCAGCTGTGATTGTTTCTATTTTGGCTACACCGGGCTGTTCAAGCTCCCTCCCTCCTCCACCACCACCACCTTCTTCTCTTACGTCTTCGGACCCTCCTAGAGCTGCAACTCCCCTCATGTACAGTATAGGCCGATTTACCTAATATCGAATCTTGGTGTTGAAGAAATCTTAATTGATGCTGTTTAGAGCCCCGGGGGTCCAGTCCACGCCAGAGGAGGCTTTTCGATATTTAGTGGGGAACCGAGGAGCTTCCTAACATTCTTCACTATTGTCTTATTGGCGAGAGAGCCTTTGCGTTCTAAAAATGCTCCACGGCTATGCACATGCGTCTGTTCTGAAAATGCTATCTCGCACGGAGATAAACACTCATCGTGGTGTGTGTATCCGTTATTATTAGGGGCCGGGTTTTTTAAGAGCTAAAATGTATGTTGTGACTCAGTCTATAGAGTGGACCGCTGGAACGACTTCTGAGAGTTACCGGTTAATTTCAGTTTAACTTTTACTTGAAAAAAAAAATAATGAACGCCAGTTACAAGTGGCAGTTAGAACTGTTCAGCTACTAATAAAATCTCTGTTCTCAATTAATAATAAAATGGTTTTTTCGGGGCAGGGCAAAAGCTTTGTACATTTTTTGGCGCTTGCATTTGACTCTGTGTAGTTTTCAAACGAAATAAAGTGTCAATGGATAAAGATTTATACTCAACTATTCAAATTTAATATAAGTAGTACAAGTATATACCACTCATGACTATAAGCAACACTTTAAGTGGACAGTGTACAGTGATAAAGTGTCGTCTGAGATGAAAAATGTCCTGGGGTTCACCCCTTGTATCGATTGTTCAAGTATACTTTACTTTAGTGCTATTGATGATGGGCTACTGAATAAATAGCTTGAATTATTCTAAATACGATGATTTAACAATTAATAAGCTTACTGTAGAACTGAAGCACTCTGATTTGTCACTAAAACCTGGGTTTAATCTGTGTTCGTGTTTCAAAATATCTTCGGACTTGTGAATTTTTTCAAGGAGACTTCGAATAATGTATTGTGACTTCTGGTTATAAATAATTGATTTGCTGGGAATTATATCCACTCAGTATCGTCAAATCCGTTTGCGGAAAAAAAATACAAAAATCAACAAACAAGTCAACCTTTACATTTTGCAACCATGTTTCGTAATGCGGTCAAATGAAATTGACTCCATCCACGCAGAAACATCCGGCGCGCAGTTAGCACGCGTGTTTCAATTAATAAACGCAACAACTCGTCGGGGCCAATCATGAAAAGACGTTGTTTGGGCGTCTGGAGAAAAGGGGGAACATCCCCCCACCGAGAACCACATAGCGCCTATCTCTCACCACATAGGCATACGGCGGGGGTCAACAGCTTAATCGCCACCATCAGACAAACATGGCTTCCTGAAAATCAACGACGAGAATGGAAACCCCTTCCCCTCCCACCCACTCCCCGCGTGTGCGGATGGGGTGTTGAAGCAATTGGTCGGGCAATTCGACGCAAGCTGCGGGCCGACATTAAAAATTCACACCACCCCCACTATCCCGACCCTACAACCCCTCCTCCTCATATCCTTCTAACATCATCGTTACCACCCCTCTCCTTAATACCGAAGCACCAGCGCTGCCTCGACACGGAGGAGAGGCCCCCGTTTCGTTTTACAAGCGGCCCGCCCCGGGTTTTCGAGAGGCGTCGGAATCATTTAACGGGCAATTTGTGAATGCCTGCAGCATCTTCTGCCACTTTATTTGATTGTGTTGGGCTGGCAGCCAGATAGGTACGAATATACGCGGGCATGCGTGCTTGTGAGTGAATGGGGGAGGTGGGGGGAGAGATTGTTGTATGAGAATCCCCGTCGCGCCTGAACGTGTGCGGTACAAGGGCGTGCTGTCGGGCGGTGTCATTTAAGGCGAGATGGAAATCTGCGAGCGCCATGTGCTGCCCCGCGTAAATGGCAATCACTGCGTGCTCACTCGCCGCGCACCGAAAACCGAGACTGGGGGATTTGGAAACGCGAGCGGCACGTCGATGCCTCCTGAAGCCTGGATTCCAAACGGAGCTATTGGGAATTTTAATGTCTGCTTGCTTCACCATACGTTTTATTTGGCGGTTGGTTTAATTGTCGCCGTCGGGAATGCCAAATTTCAATTTACCGCTAGAATTGTCTTGTACGGCATAGCAATCCAGAACCCTTATATAAAAATAAAAGTATATTAAAAAGTGTTATTTGATGAACGATTTTCTCTAACTGCAAAGAATAATTATAATAAAGTGTTCTTAGGAGCCGTATGGTGATACAAAATAAAATAAATAAGCCTTGGCCAAGGCTGATGACGGCAACAATTGTACGTAGCTTATAGATCTAATACGCTGCATCGTCCTACTGTGGAACTATTACATTCGTGTTAGTCTCACTAATATAATCTCCGAGAATCCAGTCTATGGTTCCCGCCCTGTAGTAAATGTATTGTATTTCTTTATGTTTATATGCTCACGCGTATTAAATCTATAAGCTACGTACAATTGTCGCCGTCCTCAGCCTTGGTCAAGGCTTATTTATTTTATTTTGGAAAAATAATTATCAAGCCATTGAACCTAATATATTATATTGATTAACTACTGACAATTGGACCTATTATTTTGCTTTACTGGTTAATTCACTCACATTTCATTAGCCATGAACAGCATCGATCATGCATGCTTGCTCTTTGATAGCAAAAAGACACCTGGCGATCTGAACCCCATTTTGCACAATATAACTTAAGTTACTGAATGAAGATATTTGGAAACTACGAACCGTCGTAGCACAGTTGGTAAAGAACTAGCTGTATTGTGGTGGTTCTGGGGTCGATTTCCGGCTTGGGCTGTTCTTTATTCGATCCAGGGGTACTAGTAAAAATCGCCCCCCCCCCGACATTTACCAGTCGATTACGAGGGGTTCAGAAACTCCTATACATTGGGGGATTTTCCCACAAACAGAAGGTTCAAGCTCTCACGCATACATACATTTTTATTTTACCATACCAATTCGACATTTTACATTTTTTTTAAAGCCGATCCTTTTTTTTTGCTGATTACTAACATGGAATGATAGGTCTCAGTAGTTTAATACACGAGGGGTGACATGCTCGGCTTGCGTGCGCACCGCCACCACCACCACCACCACCGTCAGTACAGCAGAGTGTCACACGTCGCGCGAAGAAAAGAAAACCTATAATTTATTTATCCAACACCGTCGTCACCCTCACCCAACAGCCCACCCACCTCTCCCAATAATTCATACCGTGTAACAATTTTAGAAAAGCGCGGGTACGTGTATAGCCACCCGTGGCACGGTGTATTCGCGCTCGGAATACGAGAAAAGGAAATTATTCGTGGATGCGGGGCGGAGGCGAAGGCGGCGGCAAGGGCAGCAGTAGCATTTTTCTCCATTACTTATTGCGAAATTTGTTTGTCGCCCAACTTTTTGGGTTTTAAAAAATGGAAGATTTGCTCGATGAGAGATGAGCGGGAGTGGGTGGATAGGCATCGCAATTTTTTTGTTTTTTGTTTTTGGCGTGTTTGTATTAGATTTTCCTAGTTTTTTCTGGGTTTACTTGGGGCTTCCTTGGAATCCTCTTGAACCCACACCTTTAAAAGGGAAACATTTGCATGACGCGGTAGTTTTCGTCCGCCCCTGTATTCTGAATCTAAAAAAAAATGTGATCGGAAATGGAAATTTAATTTCTCGCAAATTCAATTCGACTTTTTCACACTGTACTTAATAGTTCGTCACCTGGTGGACTAACACGTCACTAAAACTGCAGCCAGCAACAAATTAATTGAATTTGGTTTCCCTATGTAGAATTGGGCATGGGATCTTAGGATGATATACTGCACGCGTTGGAAATATTCGTGACCTAGTTTGGCGGCTAGTTTAGCTTTTGACATTCTCTCATTTCTTCAAAGGCGTATCTGATATACAGTGTATTATACCTGCGGTAACAGCTCTTATTTTGTTTGGTGGGATTTTTTCGTTTTGCTTAATGTTCGAAAGAAGTGAAAGTTTTAAAAAGTGAAGGGCTTTTTAAAATTTATTCTGACGTTGTTAAATCAATTATTTTAAGCCTAGTCGGATTAATGTGGGGCAGATTTTATTATTATATTTTTTATTTTTATATGTTTTCTTATCAGGTTTTTATTATATTTGTATTGGTATTTTTGATGGCGCCTTTCTGCTGCAGATGGTTGCGTGGAGGCGTCAAAGAAAGCAACGACTGACTTGAATGATTGAACTTCAAATATTGAACTTGAAAATATTGAAATAATTTTTATTATTGAAGTTTAGCGGCTTTATGTTTGCAGAATTTAAATGTATGGTTTAAATTGTCGAAATGAATGCTGAAGTTTTTTTTAGTTTTTTACGAACGTATTTTCTAGCTTTTTTTTTGCAGCTGTGTTTTTGGCGTTGATCACTTTACTTTTTGGCTTTAATAACTTAAAACACAAAGAAAGACAAGATCCCGATTGATATAAGTTGAAATGCCTATCTAATGCATGTCGTTTATCTCTGACTTTGTCGAAACGTAGACTTTCATTATTATTAGGTTGTTTTGTGTCCTTGTGTTCTAAAAAACATTACAGCAATAGTTCATTGGAGCCCATTATATTTATTGTTGTACGTTCTACTCGTATGCTCGCGTGAGAATAAAATAACTAAAATCCGATGAAATGCGGCAAAGAAAAAATACATCAAACACGCAATGGGAATTACAAACAACTAAAGAGTGTTTCACGGCTCTGAACACAGCGCCATCTTGTGTCGTCTCTTTAAGCCGCTTACATGGACTATTTTTAAAGACATTTCGAGAAACTCGGCTCCATTAATGACATTTTTTTGACGGATACACTCCCAGAGAAGTCAAAACGAGCACTTCTACTTTTTAATCACTGCGTCCAACAAAGAATTCTTCGTCGCAATAGAACCCAGATAGGGCCCGCATTGGTCGACAATGACATTCACTGAATCGTTTAGACCAAATGTACCTATGTGAGCCACTCCAAAACTAAAGCACCATTGTTTTTTAATGGCTAATCTTTATTCAACACGCCCGATTGTTTCACGGGTGATTAATGTATTTTCCCCTTCAAAAATTAATTTCTATCTCCCTTCCCATAATCTCCATCCATTTCAACGGTCGTGACCCACTTCGAAACGAGACCAAGTATGCCGTCACGGTCAAAATGTGGACCGACACGTTGAAGCCACTATTACGTATATGTATCAACTAGTCAACCGCGAAGCACCGACGCAACCTGCATTCTTTAGTTTCGAATTAGTCACTAGGCAGGAGCAGATTGCACACTCCTTCCCCCTCCCCAAAAAAAAAGTTTCCCTCGATGGTTATGGGAGTACTTAATGCTCGCAAAACTTGACAGGAAATATTAAAGTTGCCATAGGATAACGTAAGAGGGAGGGAAGAGGGATGGGGAGTCCGGCTACTTGCGTTATAATCTTATCTGCCTGCAAAACACGTGGTCGATACACGTCGACATTTCGAACAGGCGGTTTGCAAAATGGAAGCGCACTCACATAGGAATCAATGCGGAAGGTGGTTGGGTGATGGGGGAGAGGTGGAGGGGGCGTTATATAACGGCGAGAAAATACGCCTATGGCTAAGTGTGAATTTAACGGCATGCTAATTAGACAGTGAATAAGATCGCTCCTTAAGTAGGGTGGGTTCTCCTGGCAAAGAGTACTGGTAGAGAGCACGGGATGGAACACAAGAGCGCCCGCTGCACCTTAACGCGAGCTATTAGAAGTTGGAGGATCAAATAATATCGGTGCGACAGGATGCGCACTCTGCACATGTTGCAGCCTACACTAAAAATTGTGTTGTCTTAAACTGTGAGAATACCTACTCGAAATTAAAGTACGTACATCCAACATCCAAAGATATTGTTGCCTTATTACATCTTTAAAATACATGTATTCTTATCGTTTCAAAAAAGTTTTGCATTCCATATCAACCAAACCTTAAAAATTAATACCAAATATTAAATATCAACCAAATCGTTCATAGATCTTGCTTCCTTATTTAATTTGTCAATTATCTCAATTGTTTGGAAACGTTTTAAATCATATTAACCTAATTATCAAACAACCGACGCGACATGATCATCTTCCGTTGGTCTAGCGTTTCAAGCCTTCATTCCGCGGCATATTGAAATTTTTTTCTTCATTGATTAATTTAAAAAAGTCGTCTCGAAATTGAGAAACCTCTTTGGTTGGTCTGACGTCACTTGCGGCGCATTACGTCATGATACTAGGTGTTTGAAACATTACCTAATTTTAAGAAGCTCTGGTTAGTAGTGCAAAGATCAATAAAATGGTAAGTAGCCCACACGTTAGGAAAAGATGGGGAACGACTCCCACACCCTGATAACCGCGGAGCGAAACAAAGACCCATATCGCCCGTCGCGGCTCAATTGGATCACGCGCCCCAATCTGGTTGGCGGGGGACTGCCTCGCTGGTGCCCCCTCCCCCATCTCCCCCCCCCCTCTCCATGTATATAGCGAAAACCCGCGCGCCTCAAATTAAAACGTCTTTGTTGTCGAAACAGGAGCGCCTGTGAATGTGCGTGCGCGGAATACTGAACGGGGCCAAAATAACGCGAAGGAAAACTAGCGTGTACAACAACAACAATGCACGCGAGGCTCATCACGCCCCCAAAACTAGACCAGGAACGACGTCTAGTTGGTACAGGCCAAAGATTTGACCTCTAGAGTAGAATGCAGGTTAGCAAGTGCAATGCATCAACGGCTTCGGCGACCTTTATTTCGATCAATACACGTGGGAATTAATACCAAAATAACTGAAACCAACACTAATCGTAGTGCAAACTTTGCCATCGTTTCCGAAACGCAACAATACTTTCGAATTTTTTCATAATCGTGCGGTATTACACAAATTGATAGTCTTGCATAATTCTTCAACATATCATAAAACAATTTATCAATACCAATATTTGAAGAAATTGGTATTCGCCTGTGGATATTTTAATTGTACAGTTAAAAGACTGACGTGCTTTGTATAGATTTCAGTTTTAAACATGCACCAGTTTGCTTTATACGAGTACAACAGATAATGTCGAATGAATATACTTTAAGTAAAATATAATCTTGTATAGGACATGCTCACTGGATTGGGAAGTGATCGTGTTAATTGGGACCTGATCTTATTAAGTGTGACGTTATCGTATAAAATGATACACGATCCTATTAAAATGAGGCATAATTGTGAATTAAATCTTATGAATTCATAAGATTCATTAAGATTATGAATTCATAAGATTTAATTCACAATTATGCCTCATTTTATTACGATCGTGTATTATTTTATATCATAACGTCACATTTAATAAGATCAGGCCCCAATTAACACGATCACTTCCCAATCACTTCACGATCTTTTTTAATGCGATTGACATAAGGTACTCGTAACCTTAATAAAAAATAAATTTTATCATTAATTGTTTTTCTATTTTTAATCACTGTAGTGGATATCACTACTGGAGATTATGGACCTCTCTTATACTATCTCAATGCGTGAGGGGTACATATTTATCCGTGCCCCGGGATCACATAAAACCACCCCGTGAACGCCGCACCGCGGCCGGTTGCAAAACTGGATGGGCTACGTTGAGTCAACTATTGGGGCATGATCTTTTTTTAATGGAACATG
>JAUJYS010002669.1:0-14335 GCA_033995665.1 Melogona broelemanni | reverse complement strand
GCAGTGCATGGTTTCGATCCACGGACCTCTGGGTTATGGGCCCAGCACGCTTCCACTGCGCCACACTGCTTACACAAAAATAAAACACTTAATAGGAATATTTGTAACAATGGTCACATATGAGTAACTTTTACCAAAGTTGCATCATCTTTGCGTTTCTCAGTTCTCCTGATATTTCTTGCTACTTTCTACTGATTTCTGGTTTGGAAGCAGTTAATCAGTACCTCTGTTTGGATCTTCACTTATAACAGCATAAAATAAATTAACTTGCCCACCAAAAATATTAACAACAAATTCCAAAAATAAAATGAGCTCATAACACTGCGCCTCACTGCTGCTAACAAGAGGAAATTTAGAATTACCGAATCAAATACAGGAATAAATTTTTAAAAAGGAACACATTTTTAAAATGAATATCGAAATTGAAATAAATAAATGCAATCAATGGTTTTGATCCGCGGACTTCTGATTTGTTTCAAAACAATTTTATTCTAAACCAATATATTATTATTATTTGAATTATTTTTTAATTTGAATTTTTTATTTGATTTAACAGCAGTGTGGCGCAGTGGAAGCGTGCTGGGCCCATAACCCAGAGGTCCGTGGATCAAAACCATGCACTGCTACATTTTGTTTTTCAAGTTTTAGAAAATAAATTAAGAACCTAATTATTTCCTTCATCAGTCTGTCGCTAATTTGAAATAGGAACGATGACATTGTACAAAGTTCCTCAGAAAAGGAACGCGATCCTAATAACCAGACGTTCCTTCGCCGTTCCTATCCAATTTCTGTAATGTTCTGGATATCCGGGTACGTCTCCGTTTGCAAGCCCTGTAAGATTCCTTAAGAACTTAATCCGGCGTAGTCCCTCCAACCAAATCCCCTGCCGACGTTTATTTATGGTTGTCGAAAATAGACACCTCCGCCCGTATATTGGTCACGGTTCTAATCTGTAACGTCATTTCGATGGTGACGAGCTTATCCACCCCAAGTACTGTATATTAGCCAAATGTAGGCTTACGCGCATTTGTTGCTGCAATAGGTAGCGATCCCGGATGTGTAGGCCAGGGTTCGATTTCCGGTTGTGACTTTTCAGAATTTTTGTGCCAGAAAAATTCCGTACCTTATTTCACATAAGATCACCACATTAGATGCCACTGGTCAACGATGTCGCTCCGCCAAATGAGCGGCGACGGTGATGGAGCGAAGTCGTTGACCAGTGGCATAGACGATAACTTTTAACCTAAGCTTTAATTTTTGCGCGGCATGCTGATTTCATATCTTATGTCAAATATCGGCAATCGCGCTAGGAGAGATTAAATTTTCTCCGAAATCATACACGTACCTTATTTCGGAATATAAGTACACGTAAAGCCGTGACTCCCGTGCTTGTACGCTGTCAGCTGTGTTAAGCACGGAACGGAAAGTTTCCAGTTCCTAGGAACTGATTCCTTATTTTGGGAGCTTAGGAGCGCCTAAGTTCCTTTTTATTTCTGTAGGAACTGGGGCGGGATCTGATTCCTTTTTTGGGAAGCTGGAACATAGGTTCTTTTTCTGTGTCCAGGGTTCCTTTTGCCATAACTTTCAATTTTCTATGAGTAGAATTTTCCAATGTGCGGAACAATTTTACAACATCCTACAGAATATTGCTAAAGATGTTGATTTGTGTCCGCCAATCGGCATATGTCCTTTAGATCAGTTCCCGCAAATGTCACAAATGTTTTGTGATTTTAAAATTTGTTTAATCGAAGGAACGAAAAAGGAACGGAGCAGTTCCACGTTCCTTTTACAAAGAAACTAAGAATGGCCGGGTTTTATCAAATATCTATAGGAACTGGAACTGGAAAGAGTTCCTATATTCATGGAAGGAACTGGTTCCGTTTATAAAAGGAACGAACCCAACACTGTTCGATTGTGACATTGGATACATAGAACTCCGGATCCTAACTCAGGTCTACACACTCATGTATAGCAGTTAGTATCCATGTGGCAAGTGCAGTTGTCGAAACATATCTGTGCTGCTATTGTCATTTGAATTGGGAAATAAAGCCCTGTCAGTCGCCCAGGCAGGCAGAAGCATTAAGACGCAATTACTTTTGCATTGGCATTTTTTGGGCGTCAGGACAGACGAGCCAATAATTGAAATTGGATTTAGTAGAGTGCCTCTAATTATGCCACTGACGCAATATTAGTCCCTGCAATAACAATAAACAGCAGGCCTGCACTTTCCTCAGACCCCTTGGTCTCCTCACTGCCAGCTCGCGACCTAAAGAGGCGTTTACACAACTAATGATCATGGTTCCATGAAGTCAACTTCACAACATGTTTGCTTTTATTAAACACCGAGACGTCTTTTGTTATTCCATTCACCATGATTCACGTGATATTTGTATTAAGATGGCGCGTGAAACATTTCATCTTAAGGTACGAAACGGAACTTTTCCGTTCCGTTCCTAGGAGCGTGTTCATTTTCTGAGGACTTTTGGAGCGCCTAGGCTCCTTTTTCCTAGGAAGGAAGGCTGCTTGAAACGGTTTCGTTCCTTTTTTTCAGGAACTGGAACGGTCGTTCCTTTTACTGTTTGTACCACATTTAAGTTTTTATATTTTTTGGTGTAAATATTACACTTTTTATCATTTTAATGTTAACAAATTAATATTATTATACTTTTGACATTCAAAGCTTAAAAAATTATTGTTATACAGTTGACATTCAAAGCTTAAAGGATTAAATCCTTTTTACTTGCACAGTCGGCGAACAAGTAAGCTACCCTGCCGCTGGCACCTTTGATTCGTTGCAGTTACATCAACAATCGGATCAACTATCGATAGTTTTGATTACCAGTGCTCCGAATGTGTGTTTTTTTTAATTAACCAAGTGCACCATCTAATGTTAGTAAGGCTCTCAAGTTTAGATATTCTTAAGTTTAGTGGCATGGTCTCAGGAATTGAGTGTTTAGATTAGCATTTTAACGGGCGAGTCTCCAGTAGCACCTTCCGAGTCTTGTGGTTTGCACAAATTGAGGCTTTGATACACTCAACAAAAAAAATGGTTGCGACAGTCTTATTTGCGATGTTGCGATTTTTCTGTTGCGATTGTCGCAACACACTTTGTTGATTCGCCGGAATATGGATTTCACAATATTTCCACACTACTGTATGAGGGATTTCTGGGCAGTGGAAATTGGCAGCCTTATGCGGAATTAACATTTAGACTGCTTAGAAAGGAAACTATATCCGGCAACTCTTCGTTTTTTTTGGGACCATTCCTTTCCTTCTTGTAAGACGCGTCATGAAGTTTTTCACGATTGAAATATGTAAAAAAAACGACTTTTCTGCACTATAAAATAAGGCATCTTATTGTAAGACGAACCGAAATCATTTATGAATCCACTGCAGGACATTTTAAAATTTAACTAATGATCTTATTATCCTTTTTCTTTGGAGGGTGGCTTACCGTTATCGAATGCTTGTTTTTAGGTGTTTGTTTTTAAACATTTTTTTAAATTGTACGGCGAACGAAAATTTGTTAATTGATAAACGCTTTCCAAAAAAATTTAAAATTTTGTTTGAATTTGAGGCTGCTAAAAGATACAAAATGATTAAACTTGCGATTTTGTTTCTAGAAGCTACTACAAATGGCGCCTAAGATTAAGATGCACTACTTTCAGCAAAAATATGTGTATTCGACCAAAGAATGATAGGAATTGGGATATGGGCATAGTATTTCCATCCTGCCTAGGGCGCGGTTCATCTATTTTTAACAGAGCTGCGTCACCGTGGGCATATTCTTATAGCAAGTGAGACATTCCATATTTTTTGAACCAAACTTTTTGAAATGACCCGTTTTTCAATGATGTGACCCGGAATCGCATGTTACTGTCTGGATTCGTTTCGTTCTTTTAGAAAAGGAACCAGTTCTAGTTCCCTTTCCTCCGGTAAAAAAGGAACCAATTCCCGTAACAGTTCCTTAAAATTTAAAAGGAACCTGGGCGTTCCAATGTTCTTTTTCAAAAAGAACCTGGAAACTTTTCCGTTCCTTCGATTAAAAATATGAAACAAGAAACATTTGCGGAAACTAATCTACAGGACAAATGTAGATTTGCGGACACGGACCTTCGGCTTTCTACAGAACAAAATCTTTAGCAATTTCTGTTTGATGCTGTAAAATTGTTTCGCTGACGACACACACTTTGGAAAATTATACTCGTAGAAAATTGAAGATTATGACAAAATGAACCCTTTCCACAGAAAAGGAACTCCCGTTCCAGTTCCTCAAAACAAAAGTTTCTGTTCCTTTTCCTACAGAAACGAAAAAGAAGCTAAGCGTTCCTAAGTTCCTCAAAAAAGCAACCAGTTCCTAGGAATGGAACTTTTCCGGTCTCTTTCCATCCAACACTGCTCTGTTCGGATGATCCGGACATGTCACGGGTTGACCCGGGAATGTCACAGATTGACCCGATTCCCAGTTCCCCTCCAGGACAGCAGGCAGACAGCGGGATTTAAAAATAGATAATTTTCTTTTTTTTTTATTTGAAAGTCCTGGCTTCGCCTAAAGTTTTATTTAGTGTGTAAACAACAACATTAACGTTGCGTTGTTTATTGCATTAACCAGGCTATCTTCCTCCTCCCCCGCCTGGTTTTTAGAAAGCATCAGTTAAACGCAGTGCCTAATGGCCCATGAGATTGAAAACGATATATCTTTTTAGTGTCGCACCGTATATGTCAATGTTAAAATGGTATACGGCCTCTGTGCGCACTTGAAACACATTATTGTCGTACAGAATCCAACATAACTTAGCTAATCAGCGATTTTTATCATGATTTGTGTGATTATAGTCAGTGCTGGTTTAGTTCGGTTTCAAAAGGAACTCGTTCCTCGTTCCGCCATAAAGAAAGAACCTAGGAACGTCTTCGGTCCTCCAGAAAAGGAAAGGAAAGAGGACTTTTCTCGTTCCTTCGATTTAAAAATAAACAAGGGATTTGAGTTCTGCGCGGCAGTCTTTTAATATTTGAACGCAAATTTCGAACTAATTGGATAACAAATAACTGTCACTATGTTCCCCGACAAATTCGTTGTGAATTTCAAAAATCTTAAGCCTTTTTGGTTATAGAAACAAATATTCTTTCACGTTTCTCAAAACAAGCAACGAATATTCTTTCGCAGTTCATTAGGACGTTCCAACGTTCTTCAGAAAAGGAACGAATTCCTTGGAACGAGACGTTCCTTTGCCGTTCCTACCCTGCGGGTTCCTTTTATCATCGGAGAAACTTGAACAGGTTCTATTTCAAAAGGAACGAACCCGCATGACATGGCCAAAGTTGGACACTTGTAAAACACATGAGCTGTCATTCTAACTATTCCATATATTTCTTATCCTTCAGGAGGCCAATGGTCCCCGCGATGGTCCATCCTAAATCGACAGGCACGAGTGCCCCTTCCGGTCGGACGCGATGACGAAAGTTCCGTTTCCGGTATGCCGTTCCACGGGTCCGCTGAGCGGGCTGAGTGGCGAACTTCCGCCCATGGTGTCCCATCGCCCCCGAAAGCGCCTCATCTGGTATCTCTTCCTCCTGCTGCTATTCGCAGAGGGGTTGGAACCAGTCTCCGGCACCCTACAAGCCTTCGGATGCCTTAATAATTCAGGTATGGATAAAGTCAACTTGTAAAAACGCCAATTCTCAAAAATCATGAAAAGATGATTTCAATTGAAAAATATAACGGGTTTTTCAATTTGAAAATGCGAATTTAGTAACAGCAGTACTGGAACGGGTTCCTTTTTAAAAATAACGACCGCAATTCAAAAAACATTGCCAGCTACAAAATTGTTTTTACGTACACGGTTTAGACTTTAGAACCAAAGAGATGAGCTGCTTCCAAATCAGTAGTCAGTGCTTGATCCTCAGTAGAAAATAAAAACAAATATCAGGAGTATCTTCCCTTACTAATAAAAATCATAATAATAATTTAAAATAAAAGATAAAATATTCAATAAATTAAAACAGTAATAAAAATCTAATGTTAATAAAAAACACATTAAAAATGAAATGCTTATAAAAATAGAATGTTAATAAAATAATAAATTAAAAAAACATTAATTTAAAATAATTTTAATTACCACCAAGGATGACTTTAATCATTTCACGGTTGTCCAAAACCAGTCATCAGCTGCCTTTCTATTCTTATTATTTCCATTCTATCAACCAAATGGCCATGCAGACCACAATGAGATTCGTCGCTACTTCTACGTGGACGACCAGACAGTGGACCTCCGGCTGGCCGTCAGTGACCGCTACTCCCACCAGCTGGTCACTCACATCCTCAAGATCCTGCTGGAGGATGTGGTGGGTTACACCAACGTCACTCTGGTCCACACCAACGACTACATGAACGCCACTCTGGGTCTCAATCGGATCGCCGGATGTCCGCTTCAGGGGTTAGTACCGTAAGTGCATGCTGTTCCTCTCCCCCTTTTCGGTTTATACCTGCTGGCTAATCCGTTTTGCAAGATGCCTTTTTTAATCTCTCTTCTTCGACCCCACCCCCTACCCTCCCTAAAATTATTCCGAGGAAAAATTGCAGTTCAAATGTGGAATAACTCTTAGATCAATCGGATGTTCATAAATTTTATTCCAATTTTACGACAGTACTGAAGAAAATTGATATTTTTAATATTTGACGTCTATGACACTACAGTGATCCGGAATAATAATCAAAAATGTGCTGTATGCCGTATGAATGCATTTAAGAAACCACTAAAGTCGATTTTTCTTGATTTAAACTACGTGTATAATTTTACATTCGGTAATTATTCATTTTAATTCTGTTAATTATTAATATTATTTCAAGTATTACTTTTACTTTAGTTAGTTATTATTTTTACTTCAGTTATTTTGTATTACAAACTTCAGTTATTACTTTTGCATAATTAATTTTTACCTAATTCATTTTAAGTTAATCATTGATCTTTAAATAACGGTTACATTCGGTTTTCGCCAACTCAGGTATAAAATGTTGTATTCTGTAACAAAATGTTGATAGCATAAAATTCAATTTTTTTGCAACCAAGCTGTTGTTTGTCAACCTTATCATTATCATTAATACCTTACCATTAATGCACCTTATGACCGAAAGGGTTAATTACGGTTCTTTTGCAAACTGAGCTGCAGTTTTACTCGGAATATTTTTAAGCTCCAGCTGCTTCACTGCAAATCGAGATGACTTCAAAATACACCCAACAAAAAAATGAAGTCGTCTGGATTTGCAGTGTACTTGTGTGTGAGTGGGTGTACTCTTGAAGTGATCGGGATTTGGATCTGCCAGATCATCTGGCCAATCTAGAAACACTGAACAAAAGCCTAAAGAACAAAATCCTTAAAGAAATATTAGCAAATCGTTATCAATTTTTGTTGGATGCTGTCAAATGATTACGCTGCTGACACCCTGCGACTTGTACTTGTAAACAATTGAAAGTTATGGCAAAAGGAACCCTGTAAACAGAAAAGGAACCTCCGTTCCAGTCCTAAAAAATGGAACTAGAGGAAAATTTAGGAAAAGGAACCTAGGTATTCCAAAGTTCCTCATAAAAGAAATCCGTTCCGGAGTTTGGAAGCTTTTCATTCCATTCCTACCTAACACTGAGAATCGGTTTTGAAAACTTCTTTCTCTAAGGGACTAGCTTGGATCTGAGAGACGTTAGGACTTGAACGTAGCTCGAATAAATCTCTTTAGCGCGTCATTTGCTCCGGGCCATCTCTTCCATCAATCCATTCCGATCACAGATGGTGCCCACACAGTCACACCCAGTTCTTTCTTTCTCTCTCTCTCTCCTTCTCCATGAGCATGAATCCCCCTTCAGCACGGATCCATCTATCAGTCTCACGACACAGCACGCCGCTTGCAACACGCTAGAGGGCGCTCTTTTACGAACACGTGACTGCTCGCGTGAACACGTACGTCACCCTTGGTGAAAGTAAAAAAAATTAAAAATCGTTTATTCTAAAAGTTATGTCGATATTTTAAGCTTCTGGCATGTGCGATTTTTTTTTTCTGGTCACTTAAGTGAATATCACTTGCAGGAGATTCTGTGCCACTGGTGTTGCTTAGGCAGTATGTGAGGGGAACACTTTCACCATTTCTTCAGGATAAAATAAACGAGAGACTTGAAATTCAATTTCCGGAATTTTTTTCAATTTCTTTATCTTTTTCACTTTCTATTTTTTCCAGTTTCTATAATTTTTTTTTTAATTTTTGGTATTTTTTTAATTTTTGAAGTAGTCATAAACTGATCAATAACTTTCTTTTAAAAAATCTTTGTTTTATTTAAATTTTTCATAGTGTGAAAAAACCGCCACATCAGGCTAAAAATTATAATTAATTTTATTAATTTAATTTCCCCACTTTTTGTGAATACTTGGTTTTATTTTGCGACGGGTTTTCAGAATAAAAAATTCTGAGTTCGAATATTTGTCAGGATGGATCTAATTATAAAATTAATATATGCTCTGCTGGAAAATGTCAGACAATGACATTGATAATGAAATCTTTGTCAGTTAACTGTTTTGAACACTGTCTGCCAAATCTATTTTAAAATAAAACTATTCTTACTTTATCAGGCGTACTGTACATGTTCACGTAGCAATGTTACACGTTTCTAAATCTGACCGTCGTCGTTGTACGCACGCGCCGCCGCCATCTTTGTGTTCCGGGAACGCAGAGAGCAGCATGATTTGTCTCAGCACCAGAAGTCGCTTCGATCGCACGCTCATTTTTGCTAGCTTGCATGTAACCAAAACAACAACAAAAAAATAATAAATTGTCACTGAGTGCTGTAGTGCACTAGGCAGTAGGCACTACGGTGATTTATAATAAAAAAAATGTTTTTCGGTAAAATATAGTAGATAGGCATAAATAAATAATATTATAAAAAAAAGTACATGCATGGACTTGATGGTATAATGGATGGATAAACAAATACCGGTAAGTCATTTTTGCATATATTGAAGTTTGTCATAGGTTGTCATAGCTTAATCAGCAGGAAATTTGTGTCGTTTGTATGCTTTACTCCTTAAATTTTGTGCGCCATATTTTGTCAGTTCACCAGGTGTACACCGTGAGACGCAAACATCCATAACCTTTTATATTTTTTAATCAGTCTGTCAAAAATCATCCGATTTTTATAAAATTTGGTGCTCAACAGAGCTACCGCCAGATGCAACACACGCTTTTAGTCGGATCCGCTACTAAATGTTTCTTCTCTGCCGCGCTTATCATGCTATTTTTATTTGGTCCAGCTCACTCCAAGCCTACTTTATCCCATTTTTTTAAAACTCATCCAAGCTGCTTATTTTGCTTTGGTATACATATTTACTTGCATCCTTCCTAAATAATTCGTTTTGCACCCTATTTTTTATTTTGTCGAAGAAATTTTATCTCAATTTTATTTTTTTCATTGAAAACCATTTTTAAGCGGACGAATTAATAATCGTGCAACACCAATTATAGTCTGATAAATGCACGTGATAAATGCATGATATTCAAATTCTAAAATATGGCATTGTCATCATCAATTGTACCAATTTTTTAAAAATCGGATAATCTTGGACATAGAGTTATAACAAACATAAAAAATGTAATGGATTTTTATGCATCACCCTGTATCCATGCGAAACCATTTAGGTTCCCCCTCCCCCCACAGAAAATGACAAACCGTGTTGCAAACTTCCTGAAATATTTCAAAATAACTGTTTGCATTTTGAGTGTTGATAAATAGTGATTTCAGTTGATACCCCTAAGCCCTAGCAAGTCCATTATGGAGTCTGTGACGTCATATCTGTTGTCGCTTGGCGCACGCCATTTTCCACTTCACGATTACACAGAGTACAATACATAAACGTGTAAATAAATTGTTAGGCGGTGGTTTTTCGTATCATCCCTCGTAATGCAGCCCTGCATCCACGACGTATTTTTTTTTGCGGCCGTAAATAATGCACGAGGCATATAAAACTGAATATCGCATTTCAGCGGCCATTAATCTTATTTTTGTATCCCTCCCCGGTACTATTTTATGCAGGCGTTTGTCGCATTGGGGAAAAAATGGCTGCGAGGGATGATGTGAAAAGATTCATGACGCACCTATGACGCGTAGATACCTATTAAACTTGTGAGGTAAAAAATTGTGAGCGAGGCTTTGCTCGTTTTAGTCAAATTACTCATCCTGAAAAGCTAATAGACATTTGCAAAACGACAACATTTATTAGGATGACAAAATACGAAATCTGAAACCGCACACAATTTATCCTTGTGTTTTTGCTGAACTTGACAGTCATATTAAAAAAAAATACCTGATAATGTTTCAACATTACTTGTTGAGTAAAATATCAATTGACGATAATAATTACCGAAACTGTTACGTTCAGTGCATAAATAGAGATAAAAGCATAGAAATTAGACACTAGAAGAATTATATGCTATAAAAGAAATATACTCTAGAAAAATAGAAATTAGTTGTCATGTAGGTGGCGCTACAATCCCAACATGATGGTACTTGACATGATAATATTAAAATTTTAAAATTAAAATTAATATATATAAATTCACACTTTCCCAGTCGATGCCAGGATCTGAAAGAGTGGGAGACGTCCAAGATTCCCGAAATCATGGTGGATTTGGAAGTGTGGATGGGACCCGGATTCAACACGGAGGCTTGGGTCAGCTTCGGTCGTCTGGAGCATTGCGGTCCTCTCGGTCCGGTAGGCAGGTATTGAGCAACTCTGGTCAAATTATGAGAAACCAAACCAAATACAGTGACATGCCAAATTAACAGGACCAAGATTTTTCAAATGGAAATATGTTTACTTTCACAGTAATTACGAATTTTTCAAATTCGGTTTTTGCATGTTGTACACCATTTAATAAACAACAATACCTCCACTTGACAATATAGTTTATGCATGGAGTAAATAGATTCGAACCTTTGAGCTATTTTGAGCCGTCTTTTCGCAGCATAACTTTTATTGTATAGCATCCATTGTTACCACATCAGAGAGCAGACGATACAGTGTGCGCCAGTGGCTCTAACACAGCGCGACCTCTAAAATGCAAAATTCGTAGAAGGAAATTTGAAATTAACAAACTTTAAAACTTCATTCATACTGTAATATATTTCTGCGGGTGGGGTTCGCATACTTATGAATCACGGTGTATACACGTGCCTTAACACAACTATTTGTCCCCCACCACCACCCACCCAGATTCGGCTGGTTCGTTCCGCAGTACCTGACCGACGACGCCAAACGTGACGGCATGGGCATCATTGACCACTGGAGGGCGCTGCTGGACGAAAAGGTGGCCCGCTTGCTGGACCTGTCCGATGACCTTGACCGCGTGCGCGCCATGACCATCGTGCCAAACACCCACGAGCACTACTGCAACTTCTCCGGCTGCAGGAACGGCATTTACTATCCGCCCTGGTGTGCGGCCCCCGGAGCCGTTTGTGCCACACTACTATCGCTGCATCCGGGTGAGGACTTTAACCGAGTTGGGTAGGAACGGAATGGGAAAGTTCCATTCCTAGGAACTGGTTCCTTTCCTGAGAAACTACGGAACGCCTAGATTCGTTTTTATTTTGACTTTTGAATTAAAGGCACGGAAAATAAATTAAAGGCACGGAAAATAAATTAAAAAAAATACCTTGAATTTTTATTTCTGTAGGAACTCGAACTACATGTAGAACTGTTTCCTTTTTTCTTAGGAGGGACGGGAACTGCAACGGGTTCATTTTTCAAAAGGAACGAATCCAATTCTGCGATTTTTCGTCGATCGCGAACTCAATACACTGCCATAATAATTTCAAAAATTGTTTTTTGTTTCCGTAAAATTCTCATTGCTTAAAAAAGTCGAAAAAGTACATTTTTTTATCATTCATATTTTTTAAAGAAATAAATTACACCATGTATTTAGTTTTGTCAAATATTTCCAATCAGCGATGTCATTTCATTAATCAATTTAATGTATGAACTCAAATTAAATGTTTTAACACTGTTTGTAATGTTTTGTTCGTTGCCTCCTTCTCCCCTCAGCCATCTCCAACGGCATGATCCGCGACCTGATCCACTACCTGCGCCTCAAGGTGAAAGTGGCCTGGATCGGTCCTCGCTTGGAGCACTACGTGCACGAGCGCACGCTGCGCCACCTGCCGGTCCTCTTCTTCAGCTGGAAGCCCAACAACATCACCTTCACCAAGAACTACACCAACGTGGCCTTCCCCCGCTGCGAGGATCTCCAGTTCGGTCCTCCTTTTCCCAGCAACTGTGCGTTCGAGATCAACCAGCTGAACAAGGTGGCGTGGGGCGGTCTCAAGGCCAGTGGGGACGAGGCCATGCACGTGGTCAAGGCCATGACATTCACGCAGGCGCAGTACCAGAATCTGCTGCAGAGTTTTGTTGAGCGGTAAGAAGCATGCAATTGGTCAAATAATTTTTAGTATTATATATTTTTGTGGGGAAATTCCCCTTGCTGTAGTAAATATGACTATATGAGATTATGTACCATTCGTGTTGCTTTGGCAAAATGTGAACAGAAACAGAAAAACTTACGATTAGACGGATCGTAAGTTCTGCAATTTCACGCAAATAGTGACTGTTTATTTGTTATTTCTTGAGTCTAGCCAACTCGCCGTCGTGTTATCCCTCGTTACGCCGCGAGTTGACATAATTATTGTTAATGGACATGCATGTCTTCAATTATGCTTGATATTTTTTATGTCAATGGGACATGCATGTCTTTAATTATTTTTGATATTCTTGATGTCAATGGGGCATGCCTGTGATCAATTATATCTTATTATTATTTAATATTATTTTATGCTTTGCTTAATTAAATTGTTTTTCTGTTTAAATTAACTTTGATTTATTTATTTGGATTATTTTGGAAATAGTTTCTAGTAAATTAATTTAGTCTTTAAATATTTTACAATAGTTTTCTATCCATTTTTCCTTAACTTTAACATTAATTTAGTTTTAATTCTCAAGTTGTAATAAATTTTCAACATAATTAATTATTTTAATTTTTATCTTTGTTTTGGCGTTCATTGCATCACCTTCATTTAATCATCCCCTAAAGTTTATTATGTTTGATGTTTTAAAACAACGCTTGATTTTTTTTTTGGAAAGTTAAATTTAAAATGAGTATAATTATTGTTTGTGTGCGCATGCTTAGATCAGTGTCGGCGTCCGTGGCCGATGTGGCCTGTGATTGGGTTAAACACAACACGGCCTCCTGGCACTCATGGATACCGAGTAACCTAGTCCACAAAATCCCTCTCTACATCGGAGGAATTTTCCCTATCAGCGGCATCAACTATATTTCCAAAGGCATAATACCAGGTACGATAGTTACGATAGTATCGATTATTTTAATGAAAAATAAAAATCCCTTTAATCACTCTTGAGAATGTTGAGTAAGTCACTCGCTGACAAGTTCAATTCATCAGCGGACAATGTTTCTCACCGTGTTCTGTTTTTCCGGTTAAAATCCTGACGATTTTTCTCAATTTTTTCCCTCCACACCCATGCAGCTGTCAAGCTGGCCATCGAAGCAGTGAATCGCAATCAGACCATCCTGAAAGACTTCGAGCTGAACCTGCTGATCGAAGACGGCCAGTGCTCAGCCGATCACGTAATGAAGTCGTTCATTAAGTACGTCCACGTCAAGGAATTTACACGGATGCTTGGCATACTTGGTAGGAGCACTCAATAGTTATCAATCAGCAGACTCGGGCCCGGCATCGCCCACAACCATATGACGTCATTACAGACTAACGGGACATAAACTTAGCTAAAACCGCGTTTTAGAGTCCCTCTACAAAATGACACGTTTGATACGCGACGAAATTTCTGTCTAGCAATATGGTTAGCTCCCTTGCTAGCTATCGGGCAACTGAGCATGCCCGTTGTCTGCACGCAAGGGTAGCCTTCCGAGTCTCGCTCTAGCAGAAATGTTGAACATGCTCAACTTTTTCAGCAATAGCAGAGATTAATGAAAGGGACACCCGCAGGGCAGAGGAAAGAGGTACACGGATAAAAGAGGTACACAGAAAAATGAGGGAGTCTTGCACTGGGGAGGAACTCTCTCGTGCGTATGAACCAGTTTTTAAAATTTCAGCTAGAGTTTATCTTATAGCTTTTTTCGCTGCTTCTTTTAGATGAAATAATGTCTGTTGTGTGAACTGACTCTACAGATTGCCAGAGAGCGCGACATCATATGTACGAACCGATGGCTCAGTGGGTATGGGGACATGCTACGAAACCAACGGTCCCGGGTTCGATTCCCGGCGCA
>JAUJYS010002668.1:0-14342 GCA_033995665.1 Melogona broelemanni | reverse complement strand
GACACGAGGGTGCAGTAGTCCTGTGGTGCACTAGGCGCTACGGTGACTTTAAAAAAAAAAATAAATAAAAAAATAACGTCGTTCAATGACAGCACTCGCTAAACCGCATCAACATATTTTTTAAATCTAAATATTCCCAATTTTGCATTCATCTATTTCTTTGTGAATGAAAATAAAAGTTCATTGAATTGGTAACTCAAAAATAACGTAATACTCGTATGTTTTGAGGCCAAATGCCAAAAAAACGCGCGTTTCATTCGTTGACCACTAGATGGAGATACAAAATTGCACGAAATTTAGTAAATCAAGTGGTTGACCGATTGTAAAACTCGTGTACATGTATTTCATGGGTTGTGTCTTGTGAGGAATTGAAAGTTTATGAGCACGGTTATTTACAAATTTAATTTACAAGTTGAACCCGCAAGCAACCCCTTAGGGGGCCTATGGCGAGGGAAAATGTTGTGTTGGTTAGTCCTGGGACTGGTTTGCCTCCGGACCCCGACCCGCAATCCCTCGACACCTGTGATTTTATTGGCAGAATACAGAGGTGTTTTGCCATTGCCTTCCTCAGCGCAGTACTACGAGCTAATCCAACGATCGGCTGCACTGGGAATCGAAACCAGATCCGCTGGTTGGCGAGCGAGCACGCTACCTCTCGGCCATTATAAAATAAAAGACGCAGTACACATACTTTAAATGGTCAAACCCAAACGATGTTGATAAACGAGATTGCCAAAATTTCTCTATTTTTTTTTAAATGTTAGCCACGTAAATTTAGAACGTCATACTTACATTCCTTGAAAGCAATTTGTTGTAAAATTTACGTGACATTATAATTTTGCAAATTGTCTGCAATAACAGCAGCTACATAATTCCGGTAATACCCAATAATACCCAAGATGGCCGCATAATCCCGAAACTCGACAATTGTCGACTAGCGAGCGTCACGCCCCATTGCTATATCTCGCTGCACTGATTAATCCATCGGGTGAATCTGCATTCATCGATGCAACTCTCCTAGTAAGGACACCCCGACGAATGCGTGCCGGTGTAGGATATCGGCATAACACCGCGGCATTTGAAACGAGGTCTCTGGTGAAAATTAAAAAGCTCTATCGGTCGAGCACTGTCCATTTTTTTTTGCTCAACATCAACATCGACAGCTGAGACTTGACAAGCAAATTTGATACCGAGAATACATTTCGTGTAAAAAAAAATGCTGCGCGGATAAACGCAAAATATCGCGTTTGTTGCCATCCAGAACCATAAAAACTTCTTGATTGGAAAACGCTTGCAAATATGTCGTCACATTTGGACAGGATTAATACACTTTCGCGATTCGGAATCTTTGCATGTGGCGTGGTCGCGTTACTGGTGTTGCAACTTCGGATCGCGACCTGCGAACCAACTAACCCACCTAAGGGTAAGTCAAATTTCGGTTTCAATGAAATTATTAAAGTGTCTGCAAATAGTGTGCGCAATTTGTGCGCAAGTTGTATATACAAATTGTGTGTGCAATTTGTACTGAAATACCTGCGACTTCCATTTAAATTTTGACCTAAATCTTAAAATTAAAAATACTCGATACAACATTAAAACATCTCATTTTGAGATTTCAACACAATAATGAACTTTTGTATTTTAAAATACTTTTGTATTTAAAACAGTTTTGTAAATTTTGTATTTTAAAATACTTTTGTATTTAAAACAGTTTTGTAAATTTTGTATTTTAAAATGTAAAACTCTTCGCTGGTTCGAACTCACGGACCCATTTATCCGAATAGACTCCCAACGTATTGTACAGATCTGTATTGTAGAAAATGCATTGTTGTAAACAAACCTTGCATTACTTTTTTGAAACACTCAAATGTGATTGCAACATCCAAATATAATCAAAACATTTGAACGTGGTTAAAAAATTGAAACATGATTGGAACATGATTGGAACATGATTGAACCTGAATGAAAAAAATACAAGCATTATTTCTTAACGAACTAAATATTTTGAAATTTCCGCGCTACAAGGCAATGGCTCGGAAGACTACATGGTCAAACTGAAGAACGATCTCTTCAATAGCGAGAAAAAATATGACAACAAGAAACGACCCGTGCTGAATTTTAAGGATGCGATTGATGTCAGCCTCTATATGGTCATCATACACATCTACAATCTTGTAAGCATTCACCCAATGTTGTTAATTCCTTCGTGTCGTCTCCGGACCCCGACCCTCGATCCCCCGACACCTGGTGACTTCAGGGAGCCGAAGCCTCCTGAGTTTTCTTGGCAGAATACAGAAGTGGTTTGCCATTGCCTTCCCCCGCGCAGTACCACCACCCAAATCAAACGATCGGCTGCGCTGGGAATCGAACCCAGATCCGCTGGTTGGTGAGCGAGCACGCTACCTCTCGGCCACAGCGGACGGACCTAAGCATTCACCCATATACCTAGCAAATTATACGCACAAACAAGGAAGAGATATGTGCATCACCAAGCAATCATTTTAATTATTCAAGTAATTTTTCATATTTAACCTTTTCGGATGCCACACGCATTCTACGTACGTAAATTGCCGCATCACACTTAACTGCACTAACCGGGGCCAATAACATTAAAAAATAACTCGCTTGACTACCAATCGTTTATCTAAATCTGATAAAGAAAATTATTTCAATTGACATTTTTTTAAACAATGTTCAATTACAGGATGAAAATACAGGAACGCTACAAGTGAACGGATGGGCCGAAATGGTACGATCACGGCTAATATCGCCCTGGTGTATATTTGTTTCACCGCTGTGATTGTAAAAAAACTGAAATATTCATCCAATTACCAAAACAGACATGGATGGACTCGCATCTGAAGTGGAATGTCAGTGACTACGGTGGCATCGATTTTCTGGATCTTCCAGATCGAATGGTGTGGAAACCGGATCTGACAATAATCAACGCGTAAGTTTATCTAAATTTGGAAAAAGGTATACATTTTTCCTGATCAAAAGCTATGGGAAATGTCACACTAGGTAAAAAAACATAGTAACTGAAACATCTATTCACATATTGTGGAACATTGTGGTATACGGTGGAAAATTAGGGTAACATGGATGGTTCAACAAAAATAGGTTTTCAAAAAGGGAAACTCAATTGAGTTCAAAATCATTTCAATCATGATTTCCAGATTCTAGTGCCAATTAGCTACGAGTAACACATTCAACAGGTTTCGTTTTCAGAAATAAAATACATTTTGTTCGAAAAAATCAAGCCATTAAGCCGGCAACAAATTAAGCCGGCGATGGTTACACCATTGATTCATACACATTATCCCAAAAGATTATGTTACAAGTGCTTTGTTACAATTGTTGGTATTACAATTGTAGGTTAATTAGGAGCAAAAAACCACCAAAGCTAAAAAACATACTACACAAAATATCGTCAATGGAATACAAAAATTAATTAAAGAAAAATCCCCGTTTGGTACAAAATGCGCCATAATCTATATTTCACCATTTACGCATACATTTCTAATTTAACAGTATTTTAGCCAATAAAACAAAGCCATTAATTTCACCAAACTTTAGAGTGGAGCCTGGCGGAATGCTTTCCGACACCAGTCGCACCCAGATCTACCTGAATAACGACGGCCACATCACGTGGGTGCCTCCCTTCTACAGCAGGACCAGCTGCGAGCTGGATCATCGCTCGTTTCCATTCGACGAGCAGGTATGCCGGATCCAGATTGGCTCCTGGGCGTATCCGGCTACCTATCTCATGCTCAAGAGACCCTACCAAGTTCACCCGGAGGTAAGCAACGTTCGTGTTTTCGTTCTTGCGTCCGTGTTTTTGTAACCCCATCCCGGTTCAGCGATTTTAAATATGCTTGTACGTTTAATTTTATTTTGCTCTAATCGTATCGTTTCTAATTGGGGATCACCCGTGGTTTCGCAGCAATAAATCGCACCCAGCAGTGACGCCTGCAGTGATTGCACACTTTCAGGGGCAATTCGCACCTTCGTAAGCGATCGCTTTATGCTTAGAGTTTGGTGGTCCATTAATTTATTATTATTAAATCGACTTCAAAGTCGAAACTTTATGACTCACATATAGTGAAAAAAATAATCGAGCATTGGTTGCCTTAAAAATATATTTTTTTGCAACCATTCATAGCCTACTTTTTATTTTAAATCACCGTAGCGCCTAGTGCACTACAGGATTACTGCACCATCGGATCTCTATGGAGATATGTGAAGGGCAGGGAAGGGAAGGGAGGGGAAGAGAGATGTAGCTGGAATAGCCAGACTGCAGGATCCACCCCTAAGCTCTGGTCTCCCTAATGGAAACTCAGGGCTAAAACAAATAATAGCATTTGCTTATTTTTTGGTTGTCCGTTTTAGCAAGCGCTAATAAGCAGTTTCTACGTTGAAAATGGTTTATGGGTGTTCGAGTCCGAAGGCTGCACCACCAGGAATATGAGTTTCGAGTGCTGCCCGGATGACCCTTTCATGATGCAAGAAAGCGTGGTAGTGCTGCGACGCCAGTCTCCATTCTACAAGTTCCTCTACGTCATACCCAGCGTCATGGCCATGATCTTGACCCTGACGCTCTTCTGGGTGCCCGCTACTTCGTCCACGGACAAGCTCACGCTGGGAGCTATCGTCATCATCCTACAGATGGCGCTGCTGTTCGGACTCGGCATGTCCATTCCCAAGGGCGGCAAATACGTGCCACGAATAGGTAAGCTCAAATGGACATAAGCCGAAGTAAGGTTGGTGGTTTCATCGGTTGCCAGGCAGGTGTTACAGTAAACCGTACGGATTCTAGTTCAAATGCTAAGTTAATCACATGGTATGAAGGAGTTAGAAGCCGTTGTGGTAACGAACATTAAATAAAATCATAAGGTATCCACGCCAAGGATATAAATGGCAGCATATGCGACGGTACAGGTGTTTGTTCACACCTTGTGAGGGGTCAGCTGGGTACAATGTACGTGCAAGATCCGTAGTTGGGATTGGCTTTATATTCACCGTATAATCATTAAAGCAAAATATATGAACATACACGAGTACTGTCTCACATTTTGCCGTTCTTATCCTTCTTGGTCTGGATACGCTAATATTTTGTATAATATTGAATAAAAGCGAATCACGCCAAGAATATAAAAAAAAATGTTGAGTGTCTGTAGGAGCCGCGTGGAGCAAGTAGCGAGAAAATTTAAATCCTTGACCAAAATAAGGAGCGAGGAACGGCTGAATGTTGCCGTTCCTCGCTCCTTATTTTGGTCAAAGATTTAAATTTTCTCGCTATTTACGCCAAGAATATTACGTTTAATTTTATTATTTCTATTAATGGAAAATTACCCTCACTGTAGTGAAAATCACTACAGAAAATTTTGTATCCCTCAGGCAAAGGATGAGTGGCACGTTTTCACCAGTACCCCGGGATCAAATACAGATGAGCTCTGTAAACGAGAGCCCGCGCCTGAATTGCGAAGACTTTTATTTGGTTTCGAGACAATAACAAAAATAATTCAATTCTTAAATAAGGTTCTTCGGTAGCAATTTTGAATAGTAAAATGCACGCTTGGAATTTTTCTCTCGGGTAGTTCTGTTTTGCGGAAATTCTCTGATCATGAGCACCTTTTCGTTGGTCATCTCGGTGATCGTCCTGCGGATGACCCGGATGACCAGTTACACACCGCTACCGTCTGCTATCAAGAACGTGCTCTCCGGGCCTGTGGGACGGATGCTGTTTTTAGGAACTGGAGCCTTTCAGGTGAGCAATAAGCTAGTGATCCTATCTCTGAATAGCATTTTAATACGAGTATGATCTACGTATGTATATTTTTAAAATATTATTTTCGAGTATATTTTCTTAAACAAGGTTTAAGAAAATATATACAATAATAAAATATAATATAATAAAATATATACTATTACTAATGCTTATTTAAGACGAGTCGGAATTAATTAGTTAAATAATTTTAACTCTTCCCACATATTTTAGGCGGACACCAACAGCGTGCTGAACGCCCACAAGTTGGAGAACGAGACGGGCGAAAATCACGGATCCACCGTGGCACCCAAACCCTCGGCTTTCAGTGACTGGATTCTATTCGCCACCGCCCTCGACCACCTCTGCTTTTTCATCTACACCTTTATCTTCGCGGTGCTGCTGGTGGCCTGCTTCGCCGTGTGATTTCACCAGAAGACATTATCTGCGATCACTTACATCAATTGAGGGAGTGTGGGCTTCACTCGCGCGAAAACGCCTCCGTGGTATAATCGGGCATCGTTAAATTAATGTAGAAGAAGATAGGAGCCGATGTGTTGCAAAATGCTGATTTAAGAATTAAGTTAACCTTGATCATAAAGGATGAGGAAGGCAAAATTTGAACAAACTACGTTTTTTTAGAAAATGTTTTTTTTTCTTCAATATTATAATACAAACAGATATGTTCATAAATAATTGTAATTTCCGCGTCTTGCATCGTCTCCGAGATCCCATAGAAACTGGTTCACTGTGGGATCCCGGAGACGACGCAAAACGCGAAATTTGATCGATTCTAATAGGAAGGAGAACCACGTGTCCCCACAGAGGAGTCACACTGTCTGATTTTTTTTTTGTGACGCGAGATCCAGATAAGCAATTTACAATTATGATACTACTATTACAATTATTATGATTATAATACAATGTATGTATGTATAATACAATCTATTTGTATTATAAGATTGACAGATGAGCGTGTTCTAATAAAACATCGTTTCTCCAAATGTTACCGTTCTCATCCTTTATGGCTAAGGAGTGCTTAATTTTTACGAGTGTAAATCAGTAATCTGGGACCATTGGCAACTGCGTGATACACATTGTATAATCGGAAAGCAACAATATTAACGATTATAAAGATACCTGGCCTCTCACAAGCTACCACCCTGCAAAGCGAGAGACTTCAAATTGATATTCAAATGAATTATCCGTGAATTAAATTCGAAAACGGTATGTAGACTAATTGTAATAAAATACATGCATGCACGTGGAGGAATTGGAATTCAGTCTATTTGGCAAACGACCATATCAAAAATAGTCTACCAACAAGTTTTGAAATCCACTGTCGTCACGCGACACATCCTTTCGATCTATAAGGCGCAAGTTACGATGCATGTACAGTGCACCTCATAAGCCGTAACGTCAGCGCCGCTAATAATCCGTACTTGTTGGACCAAGTTGTGGAATAGCCGGTGATTAATTTATAGAATTTCCTCCCGAGCCGGGAGTCGAACCCAAAATCCCAGAATGTAATTTGACTTTAGAGAAGGGTAGAAATGAATGTTGTAATTATTTTCAATCTGACGGAAGGGGGGGGAGGGTTCAACACCATAATTAATGGAACTGGGAGGAGCAACGGGTTCTGATCCTTTTAACATCAACTCGGTAGATAGATCGATAAACACGGCATTGTAATTGATACTTGCTCATGAAGGAGTAAAAATAACGATTACATTTGACATTCGAAGGCCTTTGAGTTGGTGGGCGTTTATTGTCGGACATTACGTTTTGACGTGACTTCGACAAAGCAACGCAGCTGTAACATAGGAATGTTTGTGACCCTCTCCGTGTCAGAATATCAGAATTATCAATGAAAGTGAACCTTCTACTCGCATTTCGGAGTTGTTCAAATGAAATCTGTTTCCAATCACAAACGATCGAAACACTATTAAACATTAGATGTGGCAAAATACATGTAGAGGCGACACCAGAAAAACAATGGTATTGTATTGTTGTTCGTATTGTCAACGAAGTAATTTCGCCAATGAATTATTAGTCTAAATGAAATGAAATGATCAAGTATAAAAAATACAATATCTCGATCATTACGTTTAAAATGAAGCACAAACAAGCAAATCAAGATGTAGTCCTTGCCAGACATTTTATCCAACTTAAGAATTTTGACTTAAGTAATTTGGCCAACTGACCCAAAATCCCACTAAATAAAAATTGCATTCAGGAGTCGAATTAAAAAATCCTGCATGGGTTTCACGCATATGCTTCATGTATGAGATTTTTTTAAGTTCTAGAGGGCAAGGATATATTTTTAATAAACATAGTCTTTTTTTTTACTATTACTTATTTACGTAAATCAGTAATAGTAAAAAAATACATACTTATTACCTAGAGGGGTCCAGAATTGCAATTCTGGACCCCTCTAATAAGCATGTGACCCCTATTGTAACCGGTAAAAAAGAAAGCCCATCCCTAAATTCTAAGTGGTAAATTGCACACAAGCAAATTTTACGCTTATTTCGGTGATCATGACATGATCCACAAAAGTCAATTCCCCTTGTCAACCAAATGAGACACGTACCACCAGTGGCGGCTCCCAACAACACACAACGCCCCCTAGTTGTATCAGTATACTATTCCGTACAGAGACACCAGTAAGCGGTCTGCAGTGCCATGAACCAATTAGAGAGAACGCGAGCCCATATACATGTACGTTGGGTTTGATTTGTAAAGCTGTCGGCGTGATTCCTCGCGCGTTTGTGGAACTCTGGGGTCAAACCAAAAATCACTTTTGTGTTCATATGTATGGTTGACGTTTGTTTGAGGAGTGCTTCCAAAACAGCCGAAGTGTAAAACTTTTCATTAGGACAATACAGCTAGGACAAAGTCTGTTGAATAGCACAGATAATTTCAGGGTTGCGTAAACGTTTTCTGCAACATGACGTTGATTGAAATTGTAGTTCCAGTGTTGGCTTTTGTTTTTTTAGCTCACATAGATCACTCTTCAGGTAAGTGATTTACTTTTAAATTCAACGTGTAAAATAAGAAACCCCCAGACCAATTTAAATGAAATATCCAATGTTTTTCTCGGCCAAACCTGCATGAAGGGCACTTAGATATTATCCAATTTCTTTATTCCTTATTTCATTAACGCAGCGAAAATAAAGGGCACTTAGATATTATCCAATTTCTTTATTCCTTATTTCATTGACGCAGCAAAAATAAATTACATAAATTATTGAATACTTAGATTAACATTAACAAAATAGACTTTTGATTTTAAAACAGATTGCAATTGGCGGAACCCTATTTTTTGACAATCGATGATTATCATCTCTTAAGCGAATATCACGACAGGAATTCTGTACCACTTTAATCGCCTCGAAAAAGCATATTGTTGAGGGGCACATTTTTACCTCGGGATCTAATACCGAAAGCCCTAGCCGGGAAATGAACCCGGGATCGGCGCACCCATGGCGAATGATCCACCACTGAACTACGGCGATAGAGCGATTGATTGTGAATTGTGGATTTATTGAAGCTGATCGCTTGTGGTATTTAAAAATACATTTAGATATTAAAGAAGCCCAGAACCATTTCTCTGATATCATTCTTCAGATTTTTTAAAAATTGAAACTAACGTTTTCTATCATTATGAAAAAATACTGGTTATATTTGATATCGGATTTTCCGATAAAATATATACCGTACACAACAAGTTCCTTTTCGATTGAGAAAAGCATAATCGATTTATTTATTTTTGTGTCGAGCAGCGGTTTCCGACTTCGTCGACCATAGAGCCAGACTGCGGAAAGACCTGTTCAGCAATGGTCGTTACGATCGCTTCAACTCACCAATGGAGATCAATACTGCCTGGTATGGCATGTCGGTTCACATGCGGTTGGTCGTGCTGCACGTTGTTAAAATGGTAACTAAATTATTTGGGCTCATATTGAACTTGTATTCAATTGCTCATATCAAGATGCTGGATAGAACTGATACTGATATTGAAGACGCTCCTTCAAGTTAGGGACTTAACGTCGTAATTAAGGGTTAAAAACGTATTGGGCAGAGAGCCTCATCGAGCCCTTTGCTGCAAAGTAAGCACGATAAAGATTTCTCACATCGTTATCATATTTGCATACTTTTTGCAAATTGTTTAGCAAATTGTTTACCAGATGGGCACTCAGGTAGAAACAATGGATAAAGATAAATTGGTTAAATGTTAAGATAAATGTAAGATAAATTAAGATAAAAGATAAATGTTCTGTAAAAGACAATTTTACAAAACATTTTCATACATGAAGAATCTGAAAGTCAGTAGACTCTTTGTTACACTTGTTACTCTTTGTTGTAGCGATTTTTATACGTATACTCTTTGCAAATTGTTGAATCCAGATTCAAACGTCACTTGAGACCAAGCTTCGACATGCATTTCATCATTTGCCAATAGTGATATCTGAACCCTCGAATCACAAGGCGTTTCATCAAAGAGTATGGGGGCGTAATTAAATAATAAATTCTTAATTTTAACAGGAAGAGGAGCTAAGTTCAGTGACTGTGAACGGCTGGTACCTCATGGTACGTGAAATATACTTCCTTTCGATGTGCACAGTCTGAATTACCCAGCCAAATAGAATTTACATCAGGCACAATTCGTCTTGATTTCGAAATTTGGTTGTTCAGTCCTGGTCAGATCCACGATTGGCCTGGAACACGAGCGACTATGGAGGAGCTGATTACCTTCGTGTCCCGGACAGATCCATTTGGGTTCCGGACATTCTGCTGTATAATGAGTAAGTTTTGGTATTTTGGTATTGACGAAAAAATACCAAGAACATACCGGTCTGTCAAGAGGCGACAACTTTCATTCAATCATATTATGGAAAAGGAAACTTTGAAAATACGGAATATCTGTATTATTTATAAAAATACAACATTTTGAAATGTTTTAAACATTTTGAACATTTTATATTATGACATCTTAAACACATTTTGGAATGTGCCCCTCACACATTGCCACAGCGACACGAGGGGTACAATAACCTCCTGTAGTGCTATTAACTACAGTGATCCAGAATAATAAAATAAAATTCCGAATATAATATCATCTCTCACTTCTCTGTATTTCCCTCCCGATGTCAACGCAGAAAATATAGAGATTGAAGGAATTCAAGACTAGGAAAATCTGCTAAAAAAGTAACTTAAATAAAATTTAGTCTGAAAAAATTGAATCTCCGTCGGTGCACAGTCAAAATGTGCAAAAAAAATTAAAAAAATCACTGTAGTAACCCCCTACTGTAGTAACCACTGTAAAATCACGGTAAATCACTACAGGATTTATACCCTCGTGTCGCTATGGCGATATGTGAGGGGTAGGGAAGGGAACGGGAATGGCACCGATGGAAAATGGAACACCTATGAAAATAGAAAACCACTCCCCCTGAGTCAGTCAAATTCATCCTATGATCGATAGGGGGGGCGTGGATCACTGAAGTGTGAGGTTCACCCCCCCCCCTCGACCCCCCGGTAAATCGGACCCTGGCCGCCCCGGGCGTAAATGCAATCGAAGCGTAGTCGCTTCACTTGGTTAAAAAAGAAAATGAGAGTTAAATATTTTTTCTGCTTGTTTCACTAGTAATTAAGCTTTTGAAGTAATTTTTTTCCCCATTCCCCGTCACTCCAAGCACATGAAATTAAAAATAGCATTGAAGTATTCATACTTCCAGTAATGACGTCACCGTTTGTCGTCTTTTTCTGTCAGCGTCGATGCTTATCTGTCGGACAACTCGGCCACTATGGACATGTATATCTACAGCCAAGGCCACATCTTTTGGGTGGCGCCCGTAACTATGAGAAGCACGTGTTATGCCGACCTCAAGTATTACCCGTTCGATCAACACACTTGTACCATGATGCTAGGCTCGTGGTCCTCCAATACGCAGGAGATGTCGATGACCGCGGATTACAAAGATGAACATCATGAGGTAATTGAATTCCTCTTTAACAAATTGTGGGTAGTGATGGGTGCTGGATCTGCGAGCTCTCAGCCCGTTTCGTAAGTGTATCATAATAGATAGATTCGTAGACAAAAAATATAATTAGAAAAAATTAGTATATTTTTTCAAAGGACTTAAATGTACTTACAATATAATTCATCGGTAAAGTCAGGAACATTTCTATTTTTAATTTCAGGCTGAAGTGTTGAGTTACTTTTTCACCGAAAATCCTAAATGGAAAATTGTGCATCAGGACCAGGAAGTCAAGAACGTCACCTACTCATGCTGCCCGGGAAGTCACTACCAGTTATACGAAGTAAAATTCAATAACAATAAAAACGTTTTTGTAAACATATTTTTAAACATTTTTTCAGCTTTCCGTTTTTCCGTTAGTAATTTTACTTTTTTTGGGGTCGCACTTTGTACACAGGTTAAATTACAATTAGAAAGACGATCGCCTTTCTACAAGTTCATGTTGGTTTCGCCAAGCGTTATGGCCATGATTCTGACCCTGGCACTCTTTTGGTTGCCACCGGAAGCCCCCAGTGCCAAATTCACATTAGGAAGCACAGTCATTTTCATCGAGGTGGCGCTACTACTGTTTCTGGGATGGCAACTTCCGGCGGGTGGTCAATCTATTCCGTCCATTGGTAAGCGTATTGATTTTGCACTATTATAAGATTATGAAAAATATAATTAAATAAACATCCTCACTTTGAGATGGGTTTTACAGTTAAACCAAAGCTAAATATTTTGAGGTTGCCAAATATAGTAATACTAAATATGAATGAATACCTGTGCACCAATTGTGATGATCCCAAAATTATATCATTGCATCAATTTAAATAAAGATGAAGTATATTTCTCTTTGGTCGAGAAATATACTTCATCTTAGGCTAATGCATCTCAACAGCTCCTACATAATTATCTTTTTAATGACCAATTTAAATATATTTTTGATAAAAAATCATCAATTCATTTTGTTGAAATTCACGCGTAAGAACTTTCGAATCACAGATGTAACGTGTGAATGAAATGGATTTATTTTACCGCTATTGGACATACACGTACACAGTTGGTAACGAACATTTGGAAGTAAAGGGATGGTCGATTGTTATTGACCATCTAAAAGTATCGATAGTCAACTACTCAAAACAACTAGTAGTCGACATAAACATGTAATGAATAACGTAATAGCAGCAGCGTACTTTCAACACTGTTTTTGCATTCTCATTTACATTCTGTTTTTGCATGACAGTGCTAAAAGAGAATGAAAAGTGCTTTGTGTTTTGTGTGAAGTGCTAAGTCAGCTAACAGCATTTTCATAAATTTCAAACATTCAGATTTGCACTAATTTGTTATTTTTTCATTTTCTAATATTGATACGTTCGCTAAACGGGTTATTTGCTAATTATTTTTTCTTCTTCTCGTCAGTGTTGTTTAGCGGAAATGCCCTGGTGATGACATCACTGTCACTGATTGTTGCCATAGCAACGCATAGAATTAGTCGAACTTCCGGCAAAAAGGCAGTTCCTGACTTGCTGAAAACGTTTCTCAATGGATATGGAGGAAAAATACTTTGCCTGAACGGAGTCGAAGCGAACGTAAGGATTTATTAAATTTTGGAATTTCGATCATTATCACGCCATAATTTCTAAATTTAAAGAATACTTTCAAATTTAGATGTGGGCCTACTTTTTCTCCAAAGTGCGTTCTTTTCCCAATACCAGAGCTAAGGTAAACATGTGTTAACTATTATTTTTTTTCTCCATTGATTTAAACGTAGGCTTCCTATATTTCGAGTTGCTTGAGGCGCATCAATTTTCGAAAGTTCGAAGTACGTTACCCTTTTCACGTGTGCAAATATTGCAAATAGTCAAATAGTTATATTATAAAACTGAAAAAAAGATTGATATTCCTAGTTTATTTTTTTATTGACTAATTGTTGCACTAATCATTTTTAATTCCATTGCATCGATGAATAATTAACAATGAAATAAAATCGGGAAACAATAATAATTTGTTTATTTCAGAACGATCCTCAACTGATAGATTCGGGCGAAGCCCAAATCGAACAAACGGAAGACAATAATGGCGACCAACGACTTCCGGAAAAGTGCGGCAACGAATGGACAGAATTGGCCGCAGCCTTCGATCGCATGTTCTTTCTTTTCTTTTGTGTTGTGTTCGCTGTAATTGTGCTTGCCTCGTTTACGCAATAATTTGAAATAAAACACATTGATTATAAAGCGACATGAAGTACGTCTATAATTATAAGATAATTAATTAATTTACATGTAGTAGATTCTTAATTTGGTAAATAATGAATTCCATTCCATAATAATGGTTAATAACAAATAAACTTTCGTTCATTTAAATAACTGATAACATTCTAAATACCTTATACAATTTGCGGCCTCCGTGGCTCAGTGGCTATGGTCATAGACTACTGAGCGGATGGTCACGGGTTCGATTCCCGGCGCAGGCTTACGTTTATTCGATTATGTGGTACTGGAATGTGCCCCTCATATATCGCCACAGCGACGCGAGGGGTACAATAACCTCCT
>JAUJYS010002667.1:0-14342 GCA_033995665.1 Melogona broelemanni | reverse complement strand
TGCCCCTCACATATCTCCAAAGAGACACGAGGGTGCAGTATTCCTGTAGTGCACTAGGCGCTACGGTGAATTTTAATAAAAAAAATAAAATAATAATAATAATAAACATGTAAATGTAGTATGTAAACACGTAAGTGTAAATTCGTAGTCATTTTATATTATTATAAATATAACCAATTGTTGCCGTCTTCAATCCTCATGGTCAAGGACTATTCATCATATTTAAGCATTTACTTCCAAACGGTACTATAGTCAAATTTAAATCTTCGGATTCGTTCCAGTTCCTGTTTCTCCTATGGCAAAAGAAACCCAAGGCCGTTCCAGTTTCTACAAATTTTCCTATTTTCTATTTTCTTTTCAAAAGAAACTTTGAATTTTTTCGTTCTTCTGATTAAAAAATAAAAATAGAAAAACGCAAAAACCACTTTTTGTAAAATTCCTTTTATCCCAACAATTTCATTAATATATTTTATCACTTGAGCTTTAAATGCTTTTTTTTTTCATGTGGGAAAATTCCCCTCACTGAAGTGGATATCATTGCCGGAGATTATACATGTATATCCTTCGTGTTACTTAGGCAATAAGTGAAGAGCACATTTTCACCAGTATCCCAGGATCGAATAAACAAAAGCCTGCGCCGGGAATCAAACCCGGGGCCACCCGCTCAGTAGGATGTTGCCATACCCACTGAGCCACTGGTATGTGCTAACGAAATCATTTTTTTTTTAATAATAAGAGGTGTAAAATTGAAAATCTAAATATTAAATGTTTTACTTAAAAAGAGGTAAAATTTCCGTTTTAATTCCTTGAAAAAAAAGGAACGAAATCGTTCCTTCCTAGGAAAAGTAACAAAGGTGTTCCAAAGTTCCTCAAAAAAGAGTGAGGGGCAGGGAAGGGAATGGATGGGCAATGGCAGCTGGAATAGCCAGACTACAGGATCCACCCCCTAAGCTCTGGACTCCCTAATGGAAGCTCAGGGGTGACGCCAGTACCCCAGGCTAACGAATAAACGTTTATTTTTTTTTAATTTAGCAATACATTTTTGGCATCTTCGCTTCTACCCGGTTTGTGCCTTTATAGGTTTGCTCAAAAATATGTGTTGATACAGTATTGTCGCTAGTAACTCGATACATTTACTCAGTTTACGAACACATTTGCAAACAGTCATAATCCACCAGATTTCAAATAATTAAAAAATATTTTACCACTAAATATTGCTGTTTAAGTTTAGCAATGAAATCGTTTTAAATTGTTCTCAAGACTATGGCGGTTGGTAAGCGTGTTCACTCTAGCATTAATTTATAGTATTACGCGATATCAATTCATTCGTTTCCCGTACCTGTCTGGTCTCATGCTTTAATTAAGCATTTCAAATGTGATTTGTGCAGCATTGCTGCAATATTGTTTCCTAATCGATCAAGATCACTCCAGACTTAATTGTGATTGTTAACCAGCAATGTTCATTTTCTGCGCGCTGCACAAGGTGGCGCTTATCCAGAGCCATCTAAATGGTGCAGTGCGGCAGGTGGTAATAATTTTCGTCCACCTAAATCCCAATTCGTCGTGAGGAGCGCAGAAATCGCGTAATGGCCGATAGTCTAAACAAACTACGGACGATTCTTCTATTATCGGAAAACAGACAACCGCAGGGCGCCGCCACTCACTGAGGTGCACAGAGGTCATACCACATTCCGACAAGCAAACTCTTGGATGGGGTCAAAAACTTTGGAACAAAGCATTGGAATTTGGAATACGACCATACGTCCATTCAATACTAGCCCATAAAACCTGAAGCAATTAAAAATTCAAAATTATCGTTACAGTCTCAAACAAGGATTATCGACTAGGCGGGGGGCAACCTTTGCAAACGATGGTATCGAAACGCGCTCATTCGATAGATTGGATAGTTATCATCGCCAGCCATAAAGATATGGCCTTAATCGAGGGGATTGGTGACTGCACAACCTAATCATAATTGTTGTTTCGGAAACCCGTACTAATCGATAGACTCAAAAATAAAAATGCGTGCAATAAAAAAATTTTGTGCTGAGCCGCGGTAAACATCGACAACCTAACCTCCCTCAATTTAACGCTATCTTTTTTTTACTTTCTGGGGAGCCCCACACACTTTGAACCAGAAAATTCCTCTTCGAAATCGGTGTCCATATTTCAAGATTTCTAACTAGTGGAGGGGAGGGACAAATATAAAGATAACTATCTGGCATTGGGGGTTTGCCCTGCGATTCTATTCGACGAGTGAACAACTTGAAATCCAATCCCAATTTCGCAATGAGCAGAATTTGGAAAATTGAAAATATGTGACATAAAACGAGCATGTGGTTTCACTGATAAAGTGTCAACTGTTAGTTCCCCGCCTCCAAATTAAATGGCAAATAAAATATGCAGCAATTATCCTTGTAGCAAGGTAGTTAAAAAATAAGTGTCAAATGTATTTTTGGGCGATCTGTCCCCGAACATTCCCCCAAAGGTTCGTCCTAGACAGCCGTATGGCATAGTGGTCAGCGAGTTCAATTCCCGACCTCGACTTCCAAAATTCTTCAGGCGATAGAAATTCGCACTCTTTCCTTTTGAATGCTTTTAAATTGGTTCCTTCAAAAATTAATCAACAAAATATTTAAATACATCATTTTACCTCGTTCAAAGGTCAGAGGACACATGTCCCACTGGTAGCGAAATGGTTGTTAAAGTCGCAGTACTTTGTCAGGTACACGTTAAAGATCCCTACCTAAGTACAGTATGAAGCCAACGCTAGAAAAAAAATTGTCAGGGCATGAGATGGTTTTGAGGCCGAAAACGTGGGTTTGCTCCCTTAATCGTTAAAAAAACCAAACGCAAAAGTAACATGTAGCCCCCCTCTCCAAAACTGTTGCCCCCCATCCAGACTTCCTCCTACCAGTGCAGCGACGGTTTAAGCCAATCGCAACAAAAAAAGAAAAATTCGACTCTGGCCCAGCCACCAGACTTTCAACAGTGACTCCATGGCGGACAGGGCACATGCAAACATACTTTTCTGGCAATCTGCCAACAAACAAACATCCAACAAAACGCACATACCACCAAAACGAACTTAGAAAAATCCAACAGTATGTTTACAGTCCACACTGTGTTGCTGCCTCCTCTCAAAATACCTACAATCTCCCGACAAGAAGTCAAAAAAAATATCACCAAAGAGGCGAAAACAGGAAAATCAAACTCCTCAAACTTTACGACAAAAGGAAAACAAGTTCCGGAGAAGTGTCTTCCATTTAAGTTTCGAATTTAAGACGACCTAACCCCTTCTATGACATTCTTGTATCGTTCAATCGCTTAAGCCCTAGCAGTTAATGTTTTAAATCTTCTGTTCGATTGCCAAACATCGTCAACTATTTAGGATTATCATCAAACTTTGTTGACATCACCCTTCCCACCCAACGAACCCGATTAGACAACGCCCTCGCCTTCTTAACCCCTCCGAATAACTCACCATGAAATTTCTTTTCTGGTCGAACAGGCTCTGGAATCGCCGATTCTGCGGCGGCAGTGGCTTGTGGCTGGAGCTTAGGAGCTGAAGCCTGTTGCGAAGACGCCGCTGGCGCCGCCAAGTGGTGACCGCCGCGGTTGATCCACGCGTTCACTTTGGGCGGCGGGGCCTCTACAAAAGTCACGACCTTGTCCAGCTGCTCGCTCAGTCCTTCCGGTTCCTCGCTGGCGCTGCGTCTGAGCCTACCGTCGCCCCTCGGCTGCTCGCAGGCCTCGACACCGTTCTCGTAACCAGAGGCCGTGACGTCAGCTGTCTCGGGGTTATTATTGTCGGAGGACGAACGGACGCGCCTGAACTTTGAACCGCCGTCGAACGAACCCCGTTTATCCGAACCGACCGGCGGGGTGAGGGGGGCCGTGGTCGCCAGCCACGCGTCTTTAGATGATGTGGTGGACGTCAAGGCTTCGCAGGGGGTTGGTAAGGAGTTGGCGACGTCTTCGAGCGAATCTTCATTGACGGCGTCACGTAATTTGACGTTGGTGACGGCCTGAGCGTACGACGAGCCGATCTGTTTGGGACACCGCATGGTGGAATCGACATGCGGCGGTTTAGCGGACACTTCGGTCGCCATCTTGGTTATTTTTCGGTTCGGCGGTCTCCTTGCGCGGGGTGTGAGGGTGCTCGCCCCACCACAAGATCCCTACGCGATTTGGGGGCCACAATCTAGTTCCGCGAGTCAGGCGGTTAAATTCTCAATTTCGACGGTTAACTCGGTCGGGGTTCTCGTCGCTACCGCTAGCCCGATGAATTGGCGACTGACTAATCGATTCGAACTTAAATCCGGACGCACTGGCTGTCAAAATATGGTAAAGTTTTATCGCGTCGCGGCTATAGGCCTAACTGCTCCCGTATTGTGAATGGTGAGTGGGTAGGCCTAGCAAACACCAGCGTGGTTCGTCCGCGGCATGGTGAGAACCGTCAGGGGTTGTGTGGGGAGGGAATCGAGACGGACTGGAGAAGTTTGCACTGTGGCTGGCGCACGATGTCGTCTTGACACTGAGTTCTGGCAAGCGTTCGATAGATTAAATTAATATCCGGGACTCCGCGATAAAATGACACTTGAAAGGAATGCGCGCACAAACGGGTTGGTGAAGAGATTTTCTTTTCTGAACAAATGTTCGTAGTGTGAGGGAATCGGGCGACGCGGACAGACACCAGCCCCTTACATGCCCCGAGTAGACACGACTACGCGTTTAGGCCTCTTCTGGGATGGCGATACACGATGCATGAAAAACGGGACGACGTCACTTTGTGCGGGAATGTCCGACGACGCGATCGCATGCAAATCTCACCCAACTGTTCTCGCAAATAGATTCATACCCGTCGGCGGTCGAAAGCGGATGCAGCGTTACCGAAATTGACACTTTTGTCAGTCGCTCTCGCACAAGCACATGTCCGCGCAACACCACAATTTTCCCCAGCTTTTCCAAGATGGCCGACTGCGCATGCGCTGGCGAACCCGCTAGCCAATAAGATGATAGGTCATAGAGCGCCAGTCTCTGTTTTCATTTTGCAATTGGTGCCCAATAAAACGGGTGATTGTGGCCAACTTCTCGATTTAGCATCGAATGATACTGGATTGTCGCGCTGAATTCGTTTAATTTGTCTGCATTTCAAACTTTTCGATGGCGCTTGATTAAGAATTTTTGGAAAACGCACTTCTTCTAAAATGTTGTTTTCTGCACTGTTTGTAAACATGAGTTACACGTAAATGTTATATTTGCATTGAGCCATGGCGCGTCATGATATTGAGTTTTTGTTGTGCTGTATCGCAAAAGGAAATGCTCACAAATGTGCCTCATTTAATAACGTGCTTTGCCTGAATCTGGAACAAATACTCTTGACACCCAATCGATGATGCAGCCAGCAGTGGCGAAATCTCCATACCACTATTTTAAGTTCGTTGTTCGTTGTCCAGACGGTCCGCTTGCGGTATGGAGTGCCGTTACCGCCGTAACCAATTTTGATCGTTGTAATTGACAATTTCGCTAATTTATTACCGCGTGACACCTATCGGGAATTAACAAATGATACCATTTGAGTTTGCGTTCGCTCAGTTTTCATGCTGTGTGTCTGTGTGCTGTGTGTAACATTTGACCGTATATCCGCGAACTACAATTTTTGTTAGGGTGGGTCATAGCCATTTTTGGAAGACAGCGCCATGTTTTGCGTCACGCCTGATGGAGAAAAAGTGGTGGGGGGAGGAGAGGAGGAAAAGTACGCGCGAGCGAAAGGAGGATCGGGGGCCAAATTGCGATTTTTCGACAATTTTTTGTACAGTTTCGTTTTGCCTCTTTTTCTTTGACCATGAACATTTTCAGGATTCGTTTTTATTTGTTTTACCTTACCAATTATTTTTATCTTTGCCGGGTTTTTCTCACAAGTTATCGAATCTTTAGAATTCTTCCCCGTCTTTCTAGTTGTTAGAATTCTTAGAAGTTTCCACTTAATAAGCTTAAAATTTCTCCCCAATTTCCAATCTTATTTCGTGGAAACTTCAAGAGTTGTTGGAAACTTCAAAACTTCAAGCTTCTGCAAAGAGAGGCATATATTTATTTTATTTGATTTTTTTTTAATGAATTGTATTGCATTTAAATGAATTGTACTTAAATAACTATATGTTGAACTTTTTTATGAAAAAAAAAGCATTTTAATCAAAATTTAAACAAAGAGTACAAGACGAAATTTAATTGTTGCGAGGCATTTTCACATAAGACTAAATTTACAATTGCGCACAATTGCCCGCTCAATAATTATTTTTTCGTAAATCCTATCGTAAATCCAAGACTACAAAAAGCAAAAGTGTTCAGAAAGTGGATGATTTCGGAATTTTTTTCATTTTTAAGAAATTTTAATTTTGATTTTATTTTTGTAAAATTATTAATATGCGTTACGTTGTTATCTACCATTTGTCAGAAAAAAATACAAGTAGCATTTAACCTTTGCCTTTAATTTACAGCGGCATACCTTCCAGACCACTGCATAAAGGGTCACCCCTGTATAATCCACTCTTTGCCTTTCTACTCTACCCTTTGCTATACGACAGTTTGCGCAAATGACAGCAACACCCTTGCGCAATAACGCCCCCTCCCCCCTCATCTTCCACAGTCTCCCTTGCGCCGCCGCGGTTACCTTGCTATGTGTGGGCAGTGTACGCGTCTCCCATCCACACAGGAGACTTTACAATTTTATTTTGCGAATGCAGCGAACGGAATACCCTGACAGGATTGGATTCGATAACATGATTCGTTGCAACGATCGTGCCAAACGACAATGACGGCGTTGACATTGCCAATTTCGCCAATGGTTAGTGATTTTGCGTGAAAGACGGGGGGTGGAGTATGTTTTTGACAAACGTCGTCACGGGGCGATTAGTAGTGGTGGTGGCTCTCGTCGATCCGTTCGAGCAAAGATCGCCGCGTTTTGAGAACCCGATGGGGTTAACAGAGGAACTGGGTACTGATCTTCGTTTCTGGCGAATGGGGGTTCTCAATTGGCGACGATTCTGGCGTCGATGCGACGAGCCCAGGTATCGTGACGGGAGAGAGGCTGTGTCACTAAAAATGGCGCGTTACTGCGTGCATGACACTTTACGATGGCACCTGCAAAATAACGCGCGGCGAATATCGCTTTTTAATTGACAATTCCGAAGCAAAGCAGCGCGTTTATTACATCCCCGCATAAAAATTTCCACAACAATATCAGATGTTCTTTTCTGTGTTATTATTTGGCCCAGACATTGCGAATCTGATCTTAAATGATTACTCAGATCTACATTTTTTTTTATTAATTTAGCCGATTGGCAACAAATAGAAGATGGAAAGTGTCGATCCGGAAAAGCCCACGAAAAATGCGAACCCACGAAAACCTAAAAATCGATATCAGATCTTCTATCAGATGTGGAGGAAAGCCCACCCTGGTCAAAAAGGTGCGTTGAAATAATTGTCATCGGTAGTAACCTTGCCTGTGCATGATCATAATATTTTTTAATGATATTCAAATTAAACGAAATACTATATATTTTGTTCAAACAGTTTTTTTTTTCTATTTTACCTAATGTAAAATGCCATATTTTAATTTTGTAAAAACATGATTGGAAATTAAAATATGCATGTTTTCGGGTTAACTTGTTATAACAATTCTTCAAAAATGTAAAAACATTCAGAAAAACCATTTTTGTTTGTTTTATTGGAGGTAAACAAAATAATGTTTCATGAAAATGGATCCGCTTAATTTTTTAATAAATTAATCTTCTGTCTATTTTGGAAGCTTGTCTAGTTTGCAATTTGTTTCTAAAATAAGCATAAAATAATGTAGTATTGGGGAGATGTTCTTAATGTGACATCAGTCTGACGTCATCTGACATATTTTTTGTGTGTGTAAAATACTTAGGATTAGATCTACAAGCTCAGGCGAACGAATTCTGGCGGGAACACAAACAGGACACTGCCATAATCGAGGCCACCATCAAATCGCTCAAAGATGGTAATTTTGACATTAACCGAATCGGAGTACCAAAACAAGAACCCACCATCGACGACGAATCGCCACTGGACTATGGAATCCGTCAGCCAGAAGATCTGTCTGAGCATTCGACTCACGACGTGGTAGAACCGGCGGTGATGCCCACGATTGCCGACGACAAAATGCGCTCGAAATGTAAGAAGCCTTTCCGGCCCTCGCGCGCAATTCGGAATTTGCTACCTGGAAAGTCAAAGGAATGAATTATGGTCAGGAGAATGAATTAAGTTAGAAAAATTAGAAAATGTCGGGGAAAATTCTGAAACGAATTTTATTTATTTTTTGGTTGTAAATATCTTTTTTACACTTAAGTTTATGGACACCGGTAAAAGAAATTCGCGCTGCGCGCGGTCTTTCTTCTTTCCAGTACTACTTGCAATTTAATAAAAATTGCCGCCGAGCACTTTTTGGTTTTTAACTGCTATTTAAAAAACGCACGTCGTTTCAAGGTGTTAAAATTTAAAAAAAATTAGCGCACCGTGCATCCTTTTCGTTGCTTCTCATGAGGGGGAAATTATTGGCAATTGTTATTTGCTTTAAAAAGAAGACAGGAAAAATTAAAATTTTGGTCGAGGGAAATTTTAATTATGGCCAGGAAAAGTCAAGGAAAATTCTAATTTCGGTCATTGTCAAAGAAAGTCAGGGAAAATTTAAATTTTGGTCAAGGAGAGTAAGGGGAAATTTAAATTTTGTTCAGGACATGTCAAATTTTTTTTATAATTTTGGTCAGGAAAAGTCAAGAATTTTTTTTATTTTGTTCAGGAATAATTTAATTTTGGTCAAAAAAGTGAGAAAAACTGATTTCCATTTTTCAGTCAACACAAAACACAAAAATTCCCACTTGTACAGAATGTTAAACCTAACCGACCTTTTTTTTCTCTGCAGCCACTCCGACCCAAATGAAGCGAAAATCGCCCGACGACACCGACACCGAGCTCGACCTCTCCTCCGAACGCCGCGAAACCCCCGCCCAACGCAAAATCTGCCTCCAACTCCTCGAATGCCAGCGCAAAATGACGACGCTCCAATCGTCCACCACCACGGAACCACCCTTCCCCGACGAACACCAACTAGACCAATTCCAGGAGCTACAACAAGAAAGCTTCGAACTCGAACGCCAACTCAAACGACTCAAAGACTGCGCCAAACGGAACCGCAAATGCCGCGAGAGAAAAAAACACCGGATGGATGTACCGGCCTCTTCCTCTTCGCGGACGGCCTCGCCTACTCGTAGCGACGTCACCGAGGCGACCACCACCACCACTACCTTGACGGAAGCGGTGGTTCCTGAAGAGGAGAGTCACGTGAGCGAGGTGATCGCCACGGTGGTGGCTCGGGGGGACGTGAAACGTCGGTCGCGGAGCGGTGGTAGGAGTAGGAGCAAGGTTAAGGCGGAGGTGCGGGGACCGCAGTGGCAGCTGTTGCAGACGGTGGTGAACGTGGTGTCGTTGCTGGCAGCGGTGGATGAGAAACGGGTGGAAGCGCTGCGGGCGTGTCAGTCGCTGGATGAGCTGCATCTGGAGCTGAAACTCCACGGTATATAATCGTTGAATTTGCATTCTGAAAAATGAAATATGATTTTTGGTTCATAATGTTCGGTAAAGTTGTGACCTGGGTCAGGTAACCGTATTGGAACAAAAATTGTGCTGCCGGCCCTATTTCATTTCGACTAAGATTGTTTCACTGTCGGATACATTAGAGGGAAATAGGTGTCTAAATGCAGCAATTAAATGTAGAAATTAAAAGTATATCCACATTATGAAGTATTTAAGTTTATAATATTAATTTTGGGCAGGGAAAATCAAGGAAAATTTAATTTTGGTGAGAGAAAGTCGTAGAAAATTTAAATTTTGGTCAGTGAAAGTCAGGGAAAATTTAAATTTGGTGCCATTTAATTATTATCGTACAAAGGTTTTTTTAATTTTACAAAAGCCATGGTCACAGTTAATACTCTTACATATCAGCTCAACCGTTTGAAATCGACACTGTATTTCTACTTATTGGTGTAATATGTAGTGTGTTGACACTTTAGCAAATCATTAGCTAATTCTTATATTTAGCTAATTAAGCTAATCAGTTTGAAACATCATAGTCTTAAATCATTAAATTTTTCAACATAGGAATGATTCAATAATCGCCATTATCAATCGTGAATATTTGCTAACTTATGTCAAAGAGTGTGGCAGTGGCAGCGAAAAAGTAATATATTCCAATTATTTGTGTTTCCCTCAAGGTTTCCAAATCAACCGGGCGGCCCCCTACCTCCGCCTCCTACCCATGTACTGGAGCACCTACGACGGCAAGCGCCACAAGAAGACCGTCCCGGTAGTCGTCCGCCGCCACCACCACCTTCAACACCAACAACAACGCGCCACCGACCTCACCACCCGCATCGCCAACAACGACGACGACCACCACTTCATCCTCGCCACCGCCACCTTCCTCCGCGAACTGGTCGAGCTCTACGGCCCTCAAGTCTGCTTCGTCCTCAGCCACGACACTAAAGTCACCGTCCCGCTCCGCCTCTCCTCCCCGGGCGACCACGCCCCCCTTTTAATGCGTCTCGACTACCAGTCACCACCCACCTCCACCAACCAACAGCTCCTTCCCTCCGTCTACGCCGGTCTCGGGTTCGACTCGACCGGAAACCTCCACGCCGCCGGTCCCACCTACGTGGCCATCCACAGCGGCCGCCACGACGCCGCCACCCACGCTCGGCATTTCCGCCAGCTGGTCAAATCGGAGGCGTTCCGCTCACTATCGCTGGACCGGGGCGGCGAACTCAAACCGGTGGTGGTCACCTTCGTGGATGACCATCCATCCACCGCTCCCCGTCTACCGGAAACCCTCCGTCACGCCGTGTCCCTCTTCCAGGACCACGATCTGGACGCTCTGTTCGTAGCCTGTCACGGTAGAACAGAAACCATGTGCGGGGCGGTTGAACAGCGTCTGTCGGCCCTGTCCGATGACGTGGCCGGGATAGTCCTACCTCGGGATTATCTCCGGACGGTCGGGACAACGGATCGGCCCAGACTGGACCGGGACGGGTTTAGGCGGGCCGGTCAGTGCTTGGCGGAAGTGTGGAGCGAATCGGAACTAGACGGGTATTCGGTGGATGCCCGTTACGTTGATCAGACTCCGGCGTCCGTCGATTCACCGTCCGATCACGTCTCCGAATCCTGGAAGGCCGTCCACGTCCGGCAGTCCCGTTACCTCCTCCAGATCGTCAAGTGCGGCTCACCAGCCTGTTGTAAACCGTTCCGTACCAACCTGCACTGTTACCTCCCTCGGGGATTTCTCCCGCCTCCCCTCCTGGTCAAGAGAACCGAACGTGGAGTCATTCTGTGTAGCCGGTCGCGGTCGACCAACCAGGCCACCACAGACGGGTTTTTCACCGATCTGTTTCAACGCCTGACCTTACAGCACCTGGAACCGGACATGCTGCCGTTTGACCACTTCTGTCCGTCGGCGGCCGGACGTCTAGCCGAGCGGACCTGCGAAACCTGCCGGTTGTATCTACCGTCGCGGGCGGCCTGTCGCGCCCATCAGACAGTGCACAGTCAGGTGATACAGAAGTACGTGTATTCGATTCGGGAGAAGTTACATCAGTTCGTGACGGCGGGTGAAGCTGAGTCGCCGTTGTCGTCGGGTTCGCGGGATGATTCCGGGACGGAGGGCGGCGGTGGAATGGATCTGACGATGGGTGGTGAAGGAGGGGAGGATGCGATCGATGTGGTGGCGGATACGAGGGCTTGGTTGGAGCCGGCCTTTCAAGAGATCGTACATTAGAGGTGTTTGTGGAGGAGAATTGGAGGGGAGTACTGCGTGGTGTAGCGGTTAACGTTACGGCCTGACATGCCCGTGGTCGCGGGTTCGATTCCTGTGGCCGCCGGAATTTTTCGGGATGGAAGTAAAGTCGTCACACCCGTGTATGTGCGTTGTCCGACGCACGTTAAAGATCCCTACCTAGGTACTATGTCGAGGCAAGGGTAAAATTACCAATACTTCCGAAACGAATACGTTGGTAAGCCTCCTTAATAATTGAAAAGAAGAAAGAGATCAGTTGATCGATCGAAACCAGAGAGCGACTCAAGATTTTCAGGAACTATTTCATGGAGTGGGTTCTAGTTTGGTTGCTTATCCGCTATGGATTTGAAAGAAGAAAAAAAATCATGGCGAAATTCTGCCTACTTATCAAAACCGATGCCGATCAGTAAAAAATTTACGAAGACAAAAAAAAGTTAATTATTTAGAAAAAAAGAGAAGTAAATGATTTCTTAAAAGTTATTTAACTTTCTAACTTCTGTGAGTTGATATAACATAAGAGTTTGTTGTTGAAAAAAAAAATAGCGAATCCACATAAATTAGGGCAATTTAAATTGTCAAATCACATTATTCAAAAACATTATTTAAAAAAAAAAAAAAAGATTTAGAAACTGTTTTTAGCCGATATGTGCACCAGAACGTTCATTGGTGGTCCAATAATTAATTTGGATATCGTTCGGTGAAAGAGTTCCCTAGTGATGGCGATTGAAAAGCGCGAATAAGCATAGTTTCGTACATTTGACCTGCCAATTATACAGTGGGAAGAATCACTATTCCACGTATTTTACCGCATCACGAAAATGTTGTGTTGTCTGTTATTTTCTTCAAACAAATTGTTGTGGTTTCGCCGTTTGTCGTTTCCCGAATATTCCTTTTTTTTTCCCCTCGCTGCAATTTATCTGTGCAATCCGAATTTGTGGGTGATTTTTACGCCTGAAAAAGAATACTTCAGCATTGTGATACAATTTCTTACCTACTAAAAACGGGTCTTGTAAACTGCATAATAATTACAATGTATTACGTGTCCTATCGTTAATAGGATTCAGCCGCAAATCTCAATTGCCATGTTGTTTATTATTTTCGCAATTTATTAATTCTAAATTATCTGATTATTATTTATGGCCATTATGGGAGTCGCAACTCGCTTCATCTATAATCGAGTGATATCCTGGATGCGCCATCCTATCAAATTCAAACTTGCAATTTTGAGGATCTTAGTTACCGGTACAAACGTTACAGTTTTTTCGAGAACAAAAAGAGGAGAATTTACCTTTGCATAATACGCATCTTGGATTAACGGTTTATGTGGATTAACAATTAACCCGCTACGAAACGTTGTTGCAAACGAAAAATGTTTTGAATTATTATATGTGTTATGAGATAAGACTTCTAGAACCGAGCTATACGAAAAGAGAAAAAACTTGATACAACTTTCGTCGAAAAATGTACATGTATGTGCCAATATTATTTTTACATAATCAAATTGTGCCAATGTTTGTTTGTTTTTCTCCTTCTGTTCTTCGGGTATAACTGTTATTAATTGGTTGTGTTTTTACAAGTATGAAAACTGTTTGAAAAATAAACAAATCTTTAATAAATTTCTTGTTGGCCTAAATAGTATCGCGGTTGCTTCCGTTCAAATTGACGTACATGACTGAAAATACATTTAATCCTGACCGTTCATATTGAAATAGATAGATTCAAATCCAATAGTAACTTTTTTATTATAACTTTTATCACATTCCTTGTCTAGTCATCAGTCACATTGACAATACCACCTTTGTAAGGTCATTCAGGATCAAAATCTCGTAACAACCAACCGTTAAATCAAACGATATGGTTTAAGACTCACGTCTACAACAATTCGAAATTCGTAACTTTCTGCCAAGCTGAGTTATACAGTGGCAATTAAAATTAATTCATAATCATTACTGTACATGTCTAACATTCAACATCGTTTTAAAAGTACATTGTATACGCATGCAAGAATACACTATCGCAATATGTGTTTAACCCTTCGTCGCACATTCAAGATATGGGCAATTTTAACAAGCCAGTATACGCGGCGAAAAACAAATATGATTTTCCGTGAAAGCCCCGATTAAAATTACGGATTAATTTTTTTTTCTTTTGAGCTGAAGTTGGGCAAAATGTCGATCGGGAATTTCGTCTGGAGCCTCTCGTGTAAATAACTAAAGATGGCAAATAACTAGCGTCTTAATCATCACAACATTAAAGCATATTCGTTATGGATATGCTCTCTTAATCTTTTCAATACCTAACTCAAAGTTCGTTAGCTTAAACGGTGGTTGTAGGCATGTTTCTTTTTTATATGCAGTAAAGAATAAAGTGCATGCATGTGTATTGCCAATGTTTGCCAAGGAGTCCAGAGCTCAGGGGTGGATCCTGCAGTCTGGCATCCAGCTGCCAATCTCCTTCCCTGCCCCTCACATAT
>JAUJYS010002666.1:0-14343 GCA_033995665.1 Melogona broelemanni | reverse complement strand
CGAAGGGTGGACTATGTGGCTTCCCACCCGGGTGGATTCGTGGCCACCGTCACCGACAAACATGGCAGCAAGACCTACGGCAACACTGGTTATGGCAACAGTGGTTACGGCAACACAGGTTATGGCGATGCCGGAAGTAACTACGGAGGTGACAGTGGCAGCTCATATGGTGGAGGTTCTTACAGCGGCGACGATTATGGAAGCGGGGGCAGTAAAGGATATTAATTGATCCAATTTATCGATATTAATCGATGGCCAAATCACTATTCAGCATCTCGCGTGCGCTACTATTCTTATGATAGTGTAATTTTCTTTACTCTGTGATATTTTGTCTTGTGTTGTAATGTTGAAAAAAAAACAATAAATTATTTGTCGCCTTATAATGTTGTTGAATTTTGGTGTTCCTAGATTATAAATATTACAGCGAATTCTTAAATATAACATTATTAACATGGTAGCGGGAAGAATATGAATTGTATCGGTAGCATCAAAACAATCTAAGCCGTTTGTTTTAACCATCTAGCTCAGTCGGTAATCGGTCTCGGGTTTGATTCCTGGCGTTTATTCGAGCCTGGGGTACTGGCGTCACCACTGAGCTTTTCCAGAGACATTCCAGAGGGTGAAGACAGCCTGGCTTTACCAGCTGCCATTTCCCTTCCGTTCCGTTCCCTGCCCCTCACATATCGCCATAGCGTCACGTGGTGTATAAATTATGTTGTAATTAGCAATACAGTGATAATTAATAAAAAAATGACTAAGTTTGATTAATTTTCTGTGAAAAGGTTGCAAAAAAATGCATCATCGATAGTTGAAGGATTCTGAATCCGAAATAGTTCATCGTTCTTAATTGCACTTTGAAATAGTTGCACAGTTTAACATCCGAAAAGTTAATCATCGCGACAATCAATTAACAGTGGATGATATACCGAGAGAAACTATGTTAATTAATAATGAATATAATAAAACGCAAACTTTACTTTGTCTACATGTATCCGCGTAGTAAAATATGTGTATTTTATATTTCTACAGAGTGAGCACAAAATAACATCCACCTTGAAATGTTGTTATATTTTCTTTAATACTTATTCAATTTGTTGGAACATTTTTTAAACATAAGTTGTAGAGACAGAAAACCCGGTCTCTGCAGTAATCTAATGTTCGTCTTTGATAAAATAAGAAGTAAATGAGATCAACACAAAATAAAGTCACACGGTGCACATAAGGTAAATCGCCGAGCCGGAACGATATAGACGAACGAGATTGCAAAAGAAATTTCAAAATGACAAAATCACGTAACTTTGGTGTTAGGAGACGCGATATTTACATTCTTGGAAAACTCCAAGAATGGTCAGTTGAACGCCGTGACGCGGAAAAAATATTTTGACTAGTACTAGAACTAGTTCGCGACCGAAGTCATGTGAGATAGTTCAACTATGACCTTATGTGCACCGTGTGACTTTATTTTGTGTTGTGCTCATTTACTTCTTATTTTTTAAACAAATAAAGTAACAATATACTAGCATTTTGGCTATTTAATTTTGTTTAAAAAAATTCCTTTTGCTTTCACAAATTCTCGAATTCGCGCGCACTTATAATGTATTGAATCGATTGAATGATTAAAAAAAATACCGAATAGTGTGATTTTCACAAAACAATTGTGACCACCGATGCATGATGACGCCAAATGGACATTTGCGAGAACTAAAGGACATATGCCGATTGATGGACACAGATTAAAATCTTTAGCAATATCTGTTTGCTGCTGTAAAATTGTTCCGCAGTCGACACACTTTGGTCAATTGAACTAGTATACAATTGAATGTAATGGCAAAAGGAACTCATAAAAGGAACCCCAGTTCCAGTTCCTCAAAAAAGGAACCGGTTTCCGTTCCAGTTCCTACAGACACAAAAGTGGGTATGGCAACTTCCAACTGAGCGGGTGTACTGAAATGTGCCCCTCACACATTGCCACAGCAACACGAGGGGTGCAAAAATCTCCTGTAGTGCTATTCACTACAGTGATCAGAAATAAAAAGGAACCTGGGCGTTCCTAAGTTCCTCAAAAAAGGAACCAGTTCCTAGGAATGGAACTTTTCCGTTCCGTTCCTACACAACACTCGAAGCAAGCGACAATAAAATAATTTTTCTAGCAAATTTAGATCGACTAAATGCACATACTTTGACTTTGAGGAAAAGTGAAACGACTTAAACCCATGCCGCCATAACTATGTACGTATAACAGGAACGGAACATTTCCGTACCATTCCTATCTAACACTAAATTTATGCATTCTGCATTCAATCTTGCTTTAGATCAAGCAAAGATGTTGTAAATCTTGCAGAAATTCGAATCGAATGTCCTTTTGACAAGTTATCATGTCCAGCAATTCTCATGATGTGCGAGTACAGATGCAATTTCAGTCAACAAAACGATAATAAAATATTTTGATGATAAAGAGGTTTCCTTTACCCATAAAACGTGCATGAATACAGTGTATAAAGATACCGTAAATTCAATTTACGACATTACGAAAGTCTCCCACCAAGAAAATTAATCGCCGTGTCCGAGTAATGAGACAATATCCGACAAAAAATATATCACAACATTAAGTAATTGTGCAAGGTGATTGCTGATGCATGGATCAATAAGATTGTTGGGCTCTGCCCCGGTTACCAAATGGACGAAAGCATGTTTTAATCCCCTGCAGTGCTCAATAGTTTCATCTAAAAAATAAACGATTATTAGTATAATAAAATATTAAATGAACTATACTCGCAGTATATAAAGGCAAGCTACAAACTCAGAAGACATATCATCCAATCTCAGCTTGCAAAGCCTCAAGACCTATTTGGATATACTCGCTTATTTTGGATACAACGCAATACCTAAACAGAAAAGGTTCGTATAACTGGTATCGAAAGCAAGGTTACTGAAAGAAACTAATATTTGAAATGAACCAACAGTACGACCCATCTGGCCCAGTCTATATTGTGGCTGACTGCGGTGCGGGCAGTCTCGGGTTGGATTCCCGGCGAAAGCTCTCGCTTCTTCGACTTACGGGGTACTGGTGTACTGGTGAAAATGTGCCCATCACATATTGCCATAGGGACACGAGTGATACAGAATATCATTTAGTGCTATTCACTACAGTGATCAGGAATAAAAAAATAAGTCTTGCTTCATAACAAATTGAATTCATCTATCAGTTTTTATTATTATTATTCCAAATCACTGTAGTGTAGTGTAGTACCCCTCGTGTCGCTATGGCAATATATAAGGGGCACATTCCAGTGCCACGGCATCGAATAAACGAAAGCCTGCACCGAGAATCGAACCCGGGAACACCCGCTCAGTAGACTGTGACCATATACACTGAGCCACTGGGGGCCGACAGTTGATGAGCTGTCGATTACCCTATACAGTTTTAATATTTATCACACATTTCTCTAATAATTTTGTTTAGATGAACTCGGCAATCAAGTTACTCATAGCAGTTGCTGCTATTATGGCTACAGTTTGCGCCAGCCCTGGCAAGGGTAGCCACAGCGGTGACTATGAGGGCAGTCATGGGGACGGTGGATATGGAGGGGATGGCTATGGAAAGGGACACGAGAGCGGTTATGGAAAAGGTCATGGAAAGGGATACGGAAGCGGTTACGGAAAAGGGTACGGTGGCGGAAAATCGAACATTTACCACAGTCAAAATGTAAGTACTCATGAACTTTTCTTAAAATTTGTCCATTACTTATAGCTACTTCTACAAGATAAAATTTGTTGCAAATTTGACTAATAACATTATTTTCATTCACAAATAATTTCAGGGCTACGGTAACTACAACTTTGGTTACGACATCTCAGATCCTTATACCGGAAACTACCAAGGTAGACACGAAACAGCGTACGGAAATACCGTGAAGGGACACTACTTCCTCCGTGAGGCTGATGGCTCTCTGCGAAGGGTGGACTATGTGGCTACCCACCCGGGTGGATTCGTGGCCACTGTCACCGACAAGCATGGCAGCAAGACCTACGGCAACACTGGTTACGGCAAAGGTAGTTACGGCAACACTGGTTATGGCAACAGTGGTTACAGCAACAGTGGTTATGGCAGCACTGGTTACAGCAAAGCCGGAAACAAATATGGAGGTGACGGTGGAAGCTCATATGGCAGCGACGGATATGGAAGTGGCGGTAGCAAGGGATATTAATTGGGATTAAAAGCAAACTAACAGCCATAACAAAATATAGCATGTCACATGTTCTACTATTTTTGTAATAGTGTATATTATTTTTTTGTATGATATTGTAATGTTGAAGAAATAAAAATAAATTATTTGCCACTATATAGTTGGTGTTTCGCCTTAATGCATATACTCTGCTATTAAACAAGTTGAAATGTGTGCAAGTCAAGAAATAAAATATAAAACCAATACAATGAAACAAATATGAAACCAAATAAAAAAAAATATAAAAACGACACTTGTATGACTTGAATTCTTGAATGATCACAAGAACGGTGTAACAGCACCACTTCGCTATGTGCATTATCCACCAATTCAGCTGATGCCCCCTGGCGATATTATTGAATGTAAATATTAAAAAAATGATACGCAACCATATTCGAATTGTTGTCCAATTGTTGTCCTGCATCTTAATGGTTAAACCTACAATACACAAGTATAATTAATATTTCCTAAATATTGAATAAAAAGCACTTCTACATAATTAATAATAAATATTCCCTAATTCAGGATTCTTTTTCAGTGAGCTATAAAACAATGTACTTTACACACAAAAACCAAATAATACATTCAATAAAATGCATTAAAAATGAATACAATATTTAATAAAATAATAATTAAAAAATCCAGAAACATAAGTTGATAGCTTTCCGTTGCTTCCATTCCATTCCGTTGAAATATTTCCAGGAATTTCTGAGATTCTTTGATTTTTTTTTTCTATTTAATTCGAAAATTGCGCGTGAAAAAAAATCGAACGCCAACATGGACGCCGACAAGATGGCGGTTCAGCATCGTTCATTCGCCCGTTTATTGCATTTTTTAGGGATTTTGAGAATCCATTTTATTCCAAGTCAGCTTGAGATGATTTAAGGACGAAATAATATTAAAAAGTTATGTTTCTTAATGAATGTGGAAAGTTACGAAACGGGATAAATAACATAAACTTGCTCGGATGGTTGACGGCCAGTGGCTGTCAAAAAGGATGATTTCAAACACGTGAACAGCATTGTTCAGACAAAATCGCTGGGTGACAGTTTCGTAAAAAATTTAAGCCAGGACAAGGCAATGGCACGATTAAAAATGTGTTCGAGGACGTTTACTACCAAAAAAAAGTTTGTTAGAGAATTCCAAAGAAACGTGATATCAGTTGCGTTATGGGGTACAAAACACAAAAAACCACACAGCAAACCGCACTTTTCGAGAGTGGTAAACGCGCTCATCCAATATATTAGGAAAAATTTATCCCTAGAAATTGATTTTTTTCCGATTGAGAATTGTAACGAGTTAGTTTGTAAGAGTTGGTAGTATTGATATTCCTAATTTCATTGAAATCCATCCAGCCGTTCTCTTTTTGAAAAAAATATTTTTGTGCAATTGAACGCCCATAATATGTTTCTACGCATACATACATTTGGATTTTATCGAAGATGAACATTTTAATTCTGCTTGGATACGTCAAAATATCCATGCATTTGTATACTTGGATACGTCAAAATATCCATACATTTTGACACGGGAAACGCTTTCACGGATCAATGTTAAATCGCCATTAAATTGCATAGGTTTAATTATTATTAATATTTATTAATTATGATGTAAGAAAACCAATTGGGAAATTGGACCACTGGCAATTGCACCAAGCCAATCGGCATGCGTCAGAATTGAATAAAAAAAAAAAAGAAAAAACATCAGGAATGTAAATTACACTAGATTCCTCACAGATTAATAAAAAGTTGCTGCGAATTTTGCACTCCAAAATAAATTATTTTGGTGACAAACGACTTGGAAAGTGGTTGATCGCTTGGTCAGTCCAGTAAAACAATCGGGGAAAACGACATCAGAAATTGAACAAAGTGTTTGCTCAGGCATAAACGTTTATGATTGCTGGGCTGTGGCCTGTTTACGAATTGGACGAAAACAATTTGCAATGGTAGACGATTAATGAAATTGATTATTTGGGCACCCAGTATATATAGAGCGGATGACAGGGTAGCAGATATATCATTCAGTACTTCGCTTTCCAAGCACCAACATCTTACATTCGCACCAATCGGATATACAAAGCCTTCTTACTGCAAAGGTATATTATACACCAACGCTTAATAGAAAGAAAAAAATTAAAATAACAGTATTCTGCGTTCTTAAAAAAAACCCAAAAGTAATTCGTAATAACAATCTGAAATTTACTCTATGGGAAACCGACATTATGGATAGTGAATTCCAACAAACACTTCACATAATCACAAAAACTGATTTGATTAGAGGATGAAGTCAAATTGAGAAACAAATTAGATTTGTAAACAAATAATAATGCGCTAATTAAATTAGTTAAATATCTGTGTGAAAATGCAATTTTTTTGCCAATCTAATCGCTTTTACTGTAATTTTCCTGTATCATTATAGATGAACTCGGCAATCAAGCTGTCCATTGTGCTCGCAGCTATTGTGGTCACTGTTTGCGCTGAACCCGGCAAGGGAGGCTACGGCAGTGGCTATGGGGGCGGCCATGGCGGCCATGGCGGCCACGGCGGTCATGGCGGAGGTGGCTATGGTGGAGGTGGCTATGGAGGGGGCGGTTATGGAAAAGGATACGGTGGCGGAAATTCGAAAATTTACCACAGCCAAAATGTAAGTACGCATGAACGATTCTTAAGATAAGTCCAACTACTCAATCTAATTTTCAAGATATTTTAACTACAACAATAAATATACATGTATATATTCATTCACAAATAATTTCAGGGATACGGCAACTACGACTTTGGCTACGACATCTCTGATCCCCATTACGGAAACTACCAGGGTAGACACGAAACCGCTCACGGAAATACCGTGAAGGGACATTACTTCCTGCGTGAGGCTGATGGCTCTCTGCGAAGGGTGGACTATGTGGCTACCCATCCCGGTGGATTCGTGGCCACCGTCACTGACAAACACGGCAGCAAGACCTACGGCAACACTGGTTACGGCAACAGTGGTTACGGAAACACTGGCTACGGCAATGCCGGAAGCAACTACGGAGGTGATGATGGATACAGCGGTGACGGTTACGGAAGCGGGGGCAGCAAGGGATATTAATTGGGATTAAAAGCAAACCAACGGCCATACCACAAAATAAAGCATGTAACATGCGCACCTTTTTTTAATAACATGTACAGAGAATATCATAATATAAAAACTATCATGAATGTGTGTTCCACATAGTGTGGCCATGTAAATAACTTTTGAAAAGTGTTGCTTTCGATATTAAAATAAATTATTTTGTACACTGACATCTTTCATTGGCTTTTAATTTTCATCATTGTAACAGTTCCGTAAGGCATACATCAAATTGCATACGATGAACACAAAATAAAATAAAAGTTAGCGTGTGGCATAGTCGTTAGCTAGTTCACCTTCTATGCCATTGATCGCAAGTTCAATTCCCCGTCGAGACTCTAGAATTTTTCGGGTGAGCGAAATTCCTACACACGCTTTGATTCTGATGGTAGTAGAGCCATGGGACATATCCCTGTCCAATTTCAAGTCACTGGCATAGGCTAATTTCCCATATTCACTTTGAAAAGACTACCTTGGTAAGCCTCCTTAACAGTACAATGAAAAATAAATAACTTTTTTATTTAAATGGCAGAAGAAAAATGGGTAACAGCCGTTGTTGAGTAGAAACCTTGTTCCTTGGAACTTTTGAGGAACTTAGGAACGCCTAGGTTCCTTTTACTTTTTGAGGAACTGGAACGGGAACAGGTTCGTTTTTCTGAGGAATTGGAACGGGGGTACTTTTTCTGTATAAAGGGTTCCTTTTGCCATAACTTTCAATGTTCTACAAGTACATTTCTCGAAAGTGTCGTCAGCGGAGTAATTTTGCAGCATCACACAGAAATTCCTAATGATGTTGATCTGTTGAAAGCTTTTGGTCTGTGTCCGCAAATCTACATTTGTCCTGTAAATTAGTTCACGCAAATGCTTTTTTATTAATCGAAGAAACTGAAAAGGAACGGAAAAGTTCCTGGTTTGTTTTGAAAAAGGAACTTGTAAACCCCAAGGTTTCTTTTATTTTTTGAGAAATTGTAACGGAAACTAGTTCATATTTTTTTCATCGAAGGAACAGGAACTGGAACTGGTTTCTTTTCAAAAGAAACGAACCAAACGCTGGTAACAACCGATTCAAGTAACCTTGAAATACTGATAGTATCAAAAAGTTCAATATGAGGAGTACAGAAAGTACAGCAGTGCAGAAATGGCCAGCATTAGTAAGCCAGACAGCGCATTCTTGCAACCCCACTCGAAGACGATTCCTACTAGCTATAACCGTTTTGACCATGCTCCTAGGTCGATCATACGTCGAATATCAACGCTCAATTTGGTAGAACAATCTTTCACGTTGAGTCAGCGTTGCGCGACAGGTAAAAGTATCATAAATTCGAAGTAGGCCGATCCGGCCCGAAAAACACGCATGGCAAAATCAGACAACATAGAAAAAAAAAAGAAGAAAAAAAACCTAAACAAACCGATTATGGTCAGTTAGAAATTGTGCTCGCCGATGCGCCTTGAAATGCCGCATTATTTAGTGGTCAAACTATTCAAACACGTCTGATGTGTTTGAAGATTCAAATGGCATGCATAAGTTATTCACTCAAAACAGGAATGAGATCACAGCTTATTTCGAATAAATCTTACGTACAGTATAGCAACTTATTGGCGTCACTTTTTATATTTTTGGAGAAACAGTCACCAAACGCAGGAAAAGTACGCCGCTGCCTCATTGACTTTAGGTTAGTTTCTACGCAACGCAGTCATGTTATAAGTGATTGCATATGTCAGGGGGCAGTAAACTGACCACATTTAGAGAACCACATTTGACAACTTCTAAATATCTTCGCCTCAGGAAATATCTCTGCCTTTCAAACCACGATAAAGATATTAATGATCTTTCAACATTTTGCAGAAGAAAGTCTACTTGCAGAGGAAAGTCTGAGATTTCACAATTTCCGGTAACGCATGTCAACTATGGCACAATTGAATCAGCTGTGTGGCCCCCACACAGACACCTGCGAAATACAACAATGAACGTATAAACTAACCATAAAGTAATATTCCAATATATGGAACAGGGTTTCTAATTTACGCTTCGCAGAACACGTGCAATACACAGTTAGCGAAAAAAAAAAAAGCATCTGCTATACAACCTAACAGCTACTTTTTCATTTAGCGCAAATCGAAAGAATACAATTATGAGTTACAGAGATGGCTATTTTGTAAGGCTTACCAAAGGCCACTCGATCTCGATTTGGTCGTGCTGCTTGTAGGAAGCTGACGGCGTGGATACCGGGATCGAGTGGCTATTGCCCAGCGTGTATTCTTCCGATGCGCTTGGTGTCTTCCACGTCACCCCTCAATGAGCTTCGCCTGTTGTGTATGACCACGCTTTTACAATGGGCATCGTTCGCTATTTATTGGTGGCCCTCCGAAAATTCCGGAATCGCATCTCCAAAGGAAAGTTATTGAAAGTGCCTGCCGCAGCCGCGCACAATAAAGAATCTCTGGGGTGTGATCCACCTCTCTGTGATCTTAATAACCGTAAACATTTCACTTTTTATGTGTCTATTTGCCGTGGTGTCTAGCTAACAAGCCGTGTCCAACGTCGAAAGTATATAAATTCGAGCCGAATTTACATAGGCCACAGAAACGGAATAGCAGAGTAGCCGCTTGGATCTTGCCAATACACGTCCTATAGCATCAAAATGAAGGTAACGTACTTGAGTGGAAGGTAACAGCGAGCACAACTTTCGCGCAAAATACGTGCCAATTTTTCTAACTTTGTTCCAATCCTCAGCTTGTTTTCCACATTCAGAAAACGCGTAATATTTTTTATTATAAATTTTGGTTTACCACATGCTATTAATAAATTAAAGGTATCAAAATAAGAAACAAACTTTCACTTATTTTTGTTTTCTCAAGCGCAGCAAATACAGCACATGATAGTCGTCAAAGTTCCAAACTACAATTTTCACCACGTTTTTGCAGCGGTAGCTCATGAATATAATTGTTCCACTATCCTGCATTTCAAATAAATTAATGATTTGTTATTTATTCGACATTGATCTCGGCGGGCCCACGCACTTTCAAGTTAATGTGGTTTCGTAAAATTCAAAAAATATATAATTAACAATTTGTGAATTGTATAATTAACAATTTGTGGAGTGCCGGCCGTAAAGTGAACAAAATATTGTGATTCTGTGTACATGGATTTTCGACATGAATGTCAAGGATCATTCGACATGGAATTCAAGAGATTCAAGATTCGATGTCAGATGTCGAAAAACGCGAGGGGCACAAAAAAGATATTCAAATTTCACATGCCGCACGCTTCGTGGTTTAATCGATGAGGGGTCAGTTCCATGATCCCCATCGTTAATAGAAAACATCGACCAGATAGGATGTCAATTAATTAATTTAAACAAATAATGTTTCATGGCCCATGTGTCTTGTACTAAAGGGATTTTTTGTAATTTCAGTGAATACGTCCTCAACTGGTGGGATAGGACGGAGTATAAGAATCATCCACAGGAGCTCAGAGCGACTTACATATTCTTGAAACAAACGTGTTAACATTATCCTCTTTCAGATTGCCCTAGTCGTCGCCCTCGCTGCATTCATCAGTCTGGCTGTCGCTCTCCCGCAGTATTACCGTGATGCGCCTCATCACTCATCGGGGGCCAGTGGCTCGTATGCGCCCGCGCAGTCGAGATCCCATAACAATCTAAACGTGAGTTACAGTAGGGCTTGAATAAGTCGATGCTGACCAAAGAGGTGTAATGGGTAGAGAGTGGGGAGAGGTGCAATGGGTAGAAATGGGTAGATAGTGACTTGGAAGTCAATTTTGTTGCTAACGCTCTGAACCCTTATTTTTTAACTGTCAGTCAAGGAGGCTTATCAACGTTTTCGTTTCAAAGCTCCCCTCCCCAAAGGGTGACCTGACAATGCTTAGCTTCTGACTTATGTAGGGACCTTGAACGTGTACCTTGACAACGTAGAGGCACGCGTTCCATGGCTTTGTTCCCGAGTAGTTACCGGAAGCTACAAATATTTTCGGCCGAAAAATTCCAGCGGTCTCGGTCGGGATTTGAACCCCGCGTCTCGGGTATAGTAGACGAACGCGTTAACCACTAAGCCACCCCATAAGAGATAAGAGTTTCTTGGGTGGTTTATGTGGTCTGATTGCCACGCTTGAGTCCACGCATAGAAATAATCACGCTTTCGTATACCCATGGCGGTGAATCAGAATCAGCGACAGACGCATATTAACAGGTCATTGGTTCATTACGTGCGAATGTAAATTCGGCTATTTTTGAGTTTTTTTTTTTTAAACTAAAATTGCAGCATGCGCCAAAAAATTTTATGGTAGACAAGTGTCTCATTTTTCATATGTCCGCCACAGGCAAAGCAGTTTAAGGAGTTCTAGTGTTATTGGAATCAGCGAAAAAACAACTGAATGTGAGTGCTCCCGAGACAACACGAGAAAGTGTGCGAAAAAAATTAAAGATGCCAACGCGATTTTTTTATGCTCTCATGTCGTTAGGGCGATATGTGTGGGCACAGGAAAGTTAAGAATGAGTTTTGGCATTGTTGGCGACAATCACTGGCTGAAACAGTACCATGGAGAAAATTATATATACATTAAATGTGTAGTACTGAGGGCTGAATAGCGTACTCGTCACAAAATAAAAATGGAGCAACAAAAATAAGCAAAATAAGAAAAATATATAAATCCGTATCCATCATTGCTACACGATTTACACATTATGTGTTGCAAACAAATAATAAATTATCAGATGAATTATGCAGTATACAAGATTATCTCGAATGCAGTTTGGACAATGTAGGGCATGATACAAAAACGTGGGCAAAAATATAAATATATACCAAGTTTACTAGTTTACTAGTATCTAGTACCACGAGCATTATTATATTAACATGTCTCTTTCTATCAAATAGCATTATGGCCACGATTTCGGCTACGACGTCCAAGACCCTCACTACGGAAACTACCAGGGCCGCCAAGAAACTGGTTCCGGTGACTCTGTCCGTGGCTCCTACTACCTGATGGAGGCGGACGGCAGCATGCGTCGTGTTGACTACGTGGCGAGCCACCCGGGCGGGTTCGTAGCCACCGTGTCGGACAAGCACGGCAGCAAGACCTACGGCAACAACGACTACGCCCCGGACAACAGCGGTTATAACGCACAGCAGGCCGGTCCAGCTTACCATTAACCAATGTGAGGAAAAATATAGCGCAATGAATTTTTAATACAAAAACAATTGCTTCATCGTGGTACTCGTACGGATCAGTCTCAATCAGTGATTGAGATGATTTTTTTTAATGATGTGCCGCATGAAATTAATTGAATTTCGATATGGATTTGGATGTTTGATTTTAGGTATTCGCGTAAAAAAATATATTTGGAAATTGGATTTGAATGAATACATACAAAGGCTTTTAGTAAAAATTCTCTCGTCAAGGGTACATTTGAAAAATAGATGAACGCTATAATTTGGAATCAAGGGAATGACATATTTTGGAATTCTCGATAGGTTTTGTAACTCTACACTGTGGTCGCTGGCGACTATTTATACAACACAAATCTATTTATGTTTATGAATGTTTACATTTTTTTGGGGAAAAAAGCATAATTTAATTTAGGATCGATACCAGCATATTTTAATTTATAATCGATACATTATAATTTTGCAATGTCCTACCCCGACGTTCGTGAGTAACACATTTCTTTTTGGTTTTAAAAGATCGATATATTTAAAAACAAAACTTTAATCAATTCAAAATTGGTAATATCTTCTCTTATTGCATACCGTTTTACAACGATCTTAACCTTGTCAATTTTGTAACTGTCAAATCCACGACTACGTCACAATCACTTGCTGAATTTTGCGAAAAATTCGACGTAATGAAAACACCAATAACTGTAATTGTCAATCGAATCCAAATGTATAATAAACATTATCTTACTCTCAGTGTACTGTATACGACTTTGTCAGCTGGCGTTTATTACGTTAGAAATTGTTTATAACTTTAATGAATGAATATTGACTCTCACAGCAGGAGCACTCCACATGATTGGTTTTACCGTATCATTTTCTCATCGACTTTGACTTCGATGTCGTAAATCCGCAGGTGACTACAAAAATAATTTGTATTCACTGCGTATAGTCTACTATCCCAACATTTATAAATTTTGCGAGATCCGTTTTCAATCACGACTTCGCCATACTCTTGACCCCTTCGGTCTGCTATTGGATAGTCAGGCGAAGCGAGGTGGAAAAAAAAGATGTACATCGGCGGACTTGTATCTTCGGGTAAGGAGAGATGTTTATGTTAATCCAATGTGTTGAATGGAGTGAGAGAGAGAGAAATAAAGACAGATGGAAAGGATTCGGCGCCAGCCATCTACACAAGGGAAATTGGGACTTGTGGTGTAGTATAGTGGCCTCAGTCAAGGACGTGCATCTCGGCTAGAAAGTGCGCTATCGGTATTCAATGAAAAACAATTGATGACACATTTACAACTAAAGGAAAACCCCGCATTTTTCGTGTAAATTTTATGTATAGGTAGTGGTGGTGGTGGTGGTCTCCATACCAAAGTATGGCTGGAAAGAAATAGAATGTTTATTTTTTGTACAAGCATTTCTTTTAGATCGAAGGTGGGGGATTGTGCATCCGAAAATGATAAATTTCAAGTCTGGCTCTGCGAATCTCTAATACAAAATTAAAAATTTTATCAACAAATTATAGATGGAACAAATAAGCTACAAACGTAACATAATAAATTACAAAAGAAACACAATAGGTTACAACGTAACAGAATAAATTACAAAAGTACCAAAATAAGTTACAAAAGTACCAAAATAAGTTACAAAAGTACCAAAATATGTATAAAATCTCAAATAATGCGCTAACTCAAACAAGCAATTCATAGGTTATGCAAATGCATGCATACATGCTTCAATTTTGGCGCGTTCCTGTAATCCCGCTGCTGGGAAGCGTACTAACCGATTGCTCATGAGCCTACGGTCCCGGGTTCGATTC